>JASFAX010003667.1:0-41822 GCA_030737875.1 Allium sativum
AAGTTCAAATTCTACACTGCATGTGATCAATATAAGGTATATTTGTTTTATGTTGATTCAGGTCCAATACAAAATGGTACTATTATAATACCATCTACCTAGTCTGAATTTTGTAATATTATATAGCTGATTCATAATGTATGCTTTTATTACTAAATAAATCAGGCATTAACTGGACTTGATTATCAAATATCACTAAGAGCAAAGAGGCCAGGAAACATTGCCCTGAATGCTGCTTTGAATACCCAATTTTTTGTTCAGATTGGTGTTTTCACTGTAGTTCCTTTGATTATGGGTTTCATACTGGAACAAGGTTTACTAAATGTTAGCTCAGTGCCTTGTTATCTTGCTCATTACAGGTTTATAGTTGACAAAAATATCATTCGGTTAAGATATACATCTCAGCTTTCACTTGTTCAATTTAATCTATGGAACGATTGTCATTTGCAGCCTGTGGATTTTAATTGTGTCTCGTTTGCTAAACTTGTAAATTACTTACCGTGCACATGCTATTTTTAGTTTTATCGTTATGCAACCCCAATTGTCTGATGTGTTCTTCACATTTTCTCTCAGAACTAGAAATTACTTTGGGAGAACAATTCTGCATGGAGGTGCATGCGTAAGTTGATTTCCTACAATCAGTGATTTTTGAATTCTTCTTAATTTGTGTGATTTATACTAGAAAATTCGTTGGAGCATTATACATGCAGACTTGAGATTATGCTGCTTCTTATAGTCTACATAGCATATGATTACACAGACAATGGTGCATCTTCTTTTGCCCTCGCTCTCAGTAGTTGGGTTCGGATTATTTCCTGGCTCTTTTCACCATATTTCTTCAATCCCTCTAGATTTGAATGGCAAAAGTTAGTTTTCTGATATAATTATGTTTGCACGTTTTTGGTTTGTGTTTACTACTATATATGTATAATTTTCCAATACTGGTAAGTTTTGAAATGTCAGGATTGTTGAAGACTTTTATGACTGGAAGGTTTCTTTATAAAGGAGGAGTTGGCATCAAAAGGGATAAAAGCTAGGAATCATAGTGGGAGGAGGAACAGGTAATTGAATTACAGAATGCCTTGTCTGACATTTTTAGTACTAAGTGACTAAAATTTTCGTATTTTGTGCATAAGAATCGTTGGGTTGCTGCGGTCTATTTATACTAAAAGTTTCGAGTATAACAAGTACTGATTGATTTGAGTTATTCTTTATTTTCAACTGTTATTTATACGGACTATTTCAACATAGTAAAATATTCCTAGATTCATCAATGTGCCGTGTTATATAGATATTCACTGTGTTTGATGTATTTAATATTACCATTGTCATGTACAGTCCTAGTTTTTGTGTAACAACCCAGATTTTCAGAGCCAATTTAAAAAAATTATTTTAGGAAATTTTGTTAGAAAATGCATCAGAATTTAAAAATTCCATTATTAAAATAAATTATTGAAAAAAAAACAGACAAAAAAATATAATACCGTAAAACGTTTAATGTATCTATGTAATAACACATGATATTTACTACTACTGTTTTATAATTTGAAAAGTTGAAAACCTTCTAATAATTAGCATTAAATAATTAATCTAGCATTCATTTCTTTCCGTTTATTCTCTCTCTTTCATTGTTATTTACTTTTGAAATTTGAGTTAAAATGTTAAACAATAAAAAGTTTACATTTTTGTTGTAAATGAGAAATATGAAAAGTGATTCATTTGTTGAATTGAAAAGGTAAAAAAAAGGGTTTACATTTTTAATTAGTGTATATGAAAAATGAACATTGGTTTGAATAGAAAAGTTAATAAAATGGTTTACAATAAAATGTATATTTTAATGTATGTAAGAATCATATTAAAAAATTCAAGATTATAAAGTTGTGTTTACATAAAAGATTACATTTTTATGTAATAAAGATTTATTAAAAATTGTTCATAGTTTGTTAATATGATGTAACGTAAAAGAATTCCTTTTTATGTAATAATGATTCATTGAAATATTCATTAGTTAGTTAAAAATAAATTAATTGTAATTAAATAATTTGTTGTCGTACATTAAACGATAAATGGAAGTTACCAAAGTGATACAATATAAGCAAAAATATCAACAATATTCTTAAATTAAAGATTGGTTGAATATATAGAAATTCAAATGAATTATTTATACATGTTTGAAAAAGAATTAAACATATTATTAAATTATTATATATACCCCTAGGTTTAGGAAACCCTAATCCTATTTCTAAGCAGCCATCGTTCCCTTTCTATCAGTGACCACTATCACTCGAAATTCAATCCTTAAAATCCCCCATCACGTTTCGAATTGACCCACAACACTAAAGAAAACATTAAAGAGGGGAGTGAGGTCTTCGTTTTGGAAGGGTGATGATCGGTTCTAGGGTCGTGTGTTGCTCAAATTTCGAGCATAAACCGTCGGCGTTAGAGGCAATTTTTGTGGCCATGGATGCATCGAATTCAGCAGGGGTGATGGAGATGATAGGGCAGTTCAAGCTCTTTGAAGTGGTGCCAGTTGATCAGCGGTTAGTGGCTCCTGGGGCGGCATGAGGTGGAGGTTTTCAACGTCAAGATGGGTTCGGTTTTGGTATTCTGTGCGTGGACCTATATAACGTCAGAAAGAAGAATTAACGACGGCCTAATTTGTGTATAGAGAAATCATTAATGTAATTATTTAATTAATATTTAATTAAGTAATTATGAAATGAAATGTAATTATTATCATATCTTGTGCAAATCAAAGCAGAATTGAACACTTTCAGAAGCAACGAAATCATGAAACCCGGATCCACACGATGGAACAACTTTGGACAAATTCAGAATAATCAATGTGAGATTTCTTTTTAAATTTAAAGTTAGTTGTTATTTCGTTGAGGAATTTATTTATATATGCACCATTAAAAATTCAGTTGTATTTGGTATGTGATGTGAATTGATTTATTTGCTTGTGATGATACGTTGTATGAAATTGGATTGACTAGAAATTGTTTAATTATATAATAATTAGAAATGACAAAATATAAATGTCAATTTGTGTTTAATTAGAATGGACAAAATAATAAATGTCATTAGAATGGACAAAATAATAAATGTCAATTTGTGTTTAATTAGAATGGACAAATTATAGATGTCATTTTGTATTTAATTAGAATGGACAAAATACAAATGTCATTTTGAGTTTAATTAGAATGTCAAATATAGAAATGACAGAATAATAAATGTCATTTTGTGTTTAATTATAATGGACAAATTATAAATGTCATTTTGTGTTTAATTAGAATGGACAAAATATAAATGTCATTTTGTGTTTAATTAGAATGTCAAATACAGAAATGACAAAATAATAAATGTCATTTTATGTTTAATTAGAATGGACAAAATATAAATGTCATTTTATGTTTAATTAGAATGTCAAATACATAAATGACAAACTATAATTGTCATTTGTGTTATATTAGAATTGATAAAATATAGTTGTCATTTGTGTTAAATTAGAATTGACAAAATATAATAGTCATTTGTGTTAAATTAGAATAGTCAACAACAAAAAATGAAATATCATTTTTTATCATTTTGTTGAACTAGAGTTTTCAACAAAAATGAAATATCAAGTTCTATCATTTTGTTGAATTAAAATAAAAATAGAAAAAGGTTCATGTTTTAAATAAAAACATGTTTATATTAAAAATCCACATTTTTAATGTAATGTAAGAAAATAGAAAAATGTTCATTTTATCAAATTAGAATTGTTGAACAAAATGCACATTTTTGTAAAAACATACATTTTTGTTCATTAAGAAAAATGAAACATCTTTGTTCATTAAAATGGTTTTAAACAAAAATATACATTTTGTTCATTAAGAAGGGTGAAACATTTTTGTTCATTAAAAAGGTTTTAAACAAATATATACATTTAAGTTTATTAAGAAGGATGAAACATTTTTGTTCATTAAAAAGGTTTTAAACAAAAATATACATTTTTGTTCATTAAGATGGATGAAACATTTTTGTTAATTAAAACATTATTTTATTGTAAATGCATATATTAGAATTTATATGCAACATGAAAACATTATTTTATTGTAAATGCATATATTTGAAGTTACATGCAACATGAAAACAGTATTTTATTGTAAATGCATATAATAGAATTTATATGCGACATGAAAACATTATTTTATTGTAAATGCATATATTAGAATTTATATTCAACATGAAAACATTATTTTACTGTAAATGCATATATTAGAATTTATACGCAACATGAAAACATTGTTTTATTGTAAATGCATATATTAGGATTTATATGCAACATGAAAACATTATTTTATTGTAAATGCATATACCCGAATTTATATGCAACATGAAAACATCATTTTATCGTAAATGCATATATTAGGATTTATACGCAACATGAAAACATCATTTTGTTGTAAATACATATATTAGGATTTATATGCAACATAAAAACATCATTTTATTGTAAATGCATATATTATGATTTATACGCAACATGAAAATATCATTTTATTGTAAATGCATATATTAGAATTTATATGCAACATGAAAACATCATTTTATTGTAAACGCATATACTAGAATTTATATGCAAAATGAAATATCACTTATTGGTAATTTTGTTTTATTAGAATTTTCAACAAAAATGAAATACTAAATTTTATCATTTTGTTGAATTAGAATTTTCAACAAAGATGAAATATCAATTTCTATCATTTTGTTGAATTAGAATAAAAATAGAAAAACATGTTTGCATTAAAAAGCAACATTTTTAATGTAGTGTTAAAAAAAAGAAAAAATAATAGAGGAATGTTCATGTTTTCAAATAAAAACATGTTTATATTAAAAATCCACATTTTTAATGTAATGCAAGAAACTAGGAAAAAGTGTTCATGTTAAATATATAAACATGATAACATTATAAACCTTATTTTTAATGTAATGAATGAATCACTAGGAAATGTTCATTTTAACATAAAAGCATGTTAACATTAGAAATTTCATTTTTATAAAAAGAATGATTCATATGAAAAATGTTCATATTAAAATAAAAGTGTTGAAAACATTAAAAATCATATTTTTTTTTAGTAAAGTTGATTCATTAGAGATATTTACTGCTTGAATAAAATTTTAAAAATATTAAGAATTCCATTTTTAATGAAAAAGTGATTTATTAGAGAACATATGTTAGAAGATATAAAAATGTTAACAATCATATTTTTAACATGTTAGAAAACATATGTTAGAAATTATAAAAGTGTTAAAAATATAATTTTTAACATTGCTTGAAAATATTTGTATGTTGAAAACGTTATTTTTAACATGCTAGAAAAAAGTGAGTTGAAAACATCGATTTTATACATTTTGTCAACATAGAATTGTTAACAAAATGAAACCATCAAAATATACATTAGAATTTGTATATAAATCCAGGTGACATTTTTATCGCCAAAATATATATTATAATTTGTATATAAATCTAATGACATTTTTATCGCCAAAACGTACATTAGAAAAATGTAGAAAATGTCATGAAAATGAATTATATTTTATTTGGCATCTTAAACACATTTGTGGAATCATAGAATGATTTATATTTGTATATATAATTATATATATACATATAAATTAAAGTTAAAATTAAACGAATCGCGCGCGGTAGTTCGTGTTTCGGAATCATAACTTTAAACGATTAAACCAAAAGATCCGACCGTTGGATTTTCCCGAAAATGGAACTGTTAGGACCGCTTTGGGAAGATCTTTTCAACGATATTTTTTTTTTTAAAATCCAACAGTTAGATTTCAAGATATGTGTAAATCAAATTTTGACAAAAACAACGCCAGGGCCGCTTATTGACCCGAAGCATCGTTGAATTAAATTGAGCTATTTTTATATAAACAAAAATAGCGATAAATCGTTATTAAATACTATTAACGATACGAAATGGTTCTAATATATATATATATATATATATATATATATATATGCGAGAATCATTTGAAAAGACCGAATTCAATCTCATTTCAAGTGATTATACGAAGATTTAAATCGAAGATATCGAATATGGCGTTTGAAGACCGACAATCTTCACATCGAATGGATAACTAGTGATGCTCGACATTGGTTAGATCCTAGTAAAGGGTTAAAGTGATAGTTGTCTGGACGTACTTGTTGATTGTCCGGATAAGCAAGCACCTCTCTTTCGTATTGGACATGCGGGATGAGGAATAAGGTGTCTCCGGTTTCGTTCAGACACAGAATGGATGTGTGTCTGAAGTTGGATTTCATTCTATGTGAATTGATTTCTATTTAATATATATCTATTTGGTGGCGGAGAATTTATTCTCTTGCTTAACACCCTTCTCTGAGACGCATGAGCTTAGAGGTTATATTTTCATAACTATTGATCGCATGGTGTGAATTGTCATTGTGGCATGCCAAGATGCAAATGATCGAGGCTTTTGTTGAAAAGCAGAGCCTTGTGGTTGATAATCAAAGCACAACTTCTTTAGGTGTAGCTTTGTGTACAACGTTACTTCGCGAGCCTCACACCCTGGTAATAGTCAGAAACGAGACAAGGGAACGCAGGGAGTGCACATGTTTCTTTCTAGCTAGAAGTGGTATAAGGGTTTTGCAAGTCCTGACATTTTACTTATGTGGATGATGGATTACGAGGCCTTAGATTTATTGGTTGATAGTGACCAAATTATAGGTTCAATAGGACCAGGAAATGTGTGTTCAGGAATTGCCAATCCACTAAGGTATATTTGTGGACCGGCCCTGCAGGATCCAAGGGTTCACTACTGGGGATCCTGAGACATTGCTAGAGTGTCTCGAATCAGTAAGGAGATCATCTCTACCCTTGACTCTTGATGGAAACCCAATTTCCAATATGGCATTACAGTTTTGATTGTAAACCTATATATGGCGACATAGTAGGATGGGGTACTATGCCGTCTAGGATTGATACATTTACTTTGAAGTATTTTAAAACCGGTTTGACACTTATAATAATATTAAAATACTATTTTCTACGTATCATGCATGTTTGATCATTATAAGGTAAAATTCTATCCTCTGGTTTGCGTTGCATTGTGTGATGGGACTTGAGTCTTATAATGATTTCATTTTTCTAAAAAGCATTGCGTTGTTTTGAATAAAAATTTATTTAAATTATGCACTGGCAATCCAATGGAGTAAACCCGTTCCGCGTTAGCGGCATGGTCCTGTGATTAGCCATATTGTTAGATAAGTTAGGAAAGACTTCTCATACCAGTCTCATGACTAACTCGTAGTTTGTTTCACTTTGCAAACTCGGGTGCCCTCTTTTTCACATGGACAGGCGAGTAACTTGTTTTGCAGATATCTACATATTGAGTAGGATTCTGGATCGAAGCTAAAGCTATGTCCAGAGCAATGATAGTCTTCTACTGCATTATTTTAAGTCATTGTAAATTTATCTTCCGCTGTTGTATTATTATATTCGATTTACTCTGATATACTCTATACTCTAGTGTTGCATTATTATGATGTAATAAAAGTCTTCAGTTATTTGTTCTGATGTGTTATATGCCCAAAGTTAGCTTATTCGGGTTTTGAACGGTCTTGGTCGATTTAGCGATAGATTAGGTCTGAGCAAAATACGAATCGTTACAGTTGGTATCAGAGCTTTGGTTAGCTCAAATCTTTGGGGTACAACTCGTTAGAACTGAACAAAAGACTCATCAGAGGTAGGATTAATAGTACCGTATAAAAGAATACTCATTAGAGATAGGATCAGTAGTATCCTAGAATGAGAAATCTGGTTAGAGATGGGGTTAGTAATGCCCTAGAATGAGTTGAGAGTAACAAAGTTATAATTAACGTATTTGTGATTATATATATAATCCGATCTTAGAAAATATGATTTTTTTTTAATATATAAAAGCTATATATATTTGAAAAGCTTATCAACTAATTGATTGATGATTGTGTTGTGTGATTATTAGTTCAACTAATAAAAGAATGAAAATTTAGTTGGTTAATTAAACAAATTTCAGTTCCGTTCCTTTTCGAGAACGAAAAGATTTTAAGTGGGGGAGATTGTAACAACCCGGATTTTCAAACCAATTTAAAAAATTTATTTCAGGAAATTTTGTTAGAAAATGCGTCAGAATTTAAAAATTCCATTATTAAAATAAATTATTGAAAAAAAAGCAAACAAAAAAAACATAATACCGTAAAACGTTTAATGTATCTATGTAATAACACATGATATTTACTACTATATGTTTTAAAATTTGAAAAGTTGCAAACCTTCTAATAATTAGCAATAAATAATTAATCTAGCATTCATCTCTTTCCGATTATTCTCTCTCTCATTGTTATTTACTTTTGAAATTTGAATTAAAATGTTAAACAATAAAAAGTTTACATTTTTATTGTAAATGAGAAATATGAAAAGTGATTCATTTGTTGAATTGAAAAGGTTAAACAAAAAAAAGGGTTTACATTTTTAATTAGTGTATATGAAAAATGAACATTGGTTTGGATAGAAAAGTTAATAAAATGGTATTTACATTTACATTTTAATGTATGTAAGAATCATATTAAAAGAATATAAAGTTTTGTTTACATAAAAGATTACATTTTTACATATTAAAAATTTATTAAAAATTGTTCGTAGTTTGTTAATACGATGTAACATAAAAGATTTCTGTAACGACCCGCATTTTACGCATCGAAGGATCGTAGAATATTTATTTCTTTCACATACGGAGTCGTATGGTCATGTAACTTTGGGAGACGGCTATTGAGGTCATTTCCCATGTTCATGATTTTTGTCGATTTTTAAAAGACCGTTTTGCCCCTAGCTAATCTTGTTTTGGCCATAACTTTTGATTGGAAAGGCGTTTTGACCTGAAACCACTTTCATTGGCTCCGGATGATGGTTTACAATTCCGTAGAGTAGTCACATTAGCCAAACGGACTTACTGTTTGGAAGATATAGCTAAAACAAGTTTCAGATGGTGAAAAACAGCTTAATTGGGCTTAACCGGGTGATTAACAGCTAGGCCCAAAAGAGGGATTTTGGGATTTGGAGTATTTAAGGGCTATTAGGGTTAGTGATTTCGGTTTTTCTCATTTCCCAGCCGCCATATACATCTTAGAAAACCCAAACAATGGCCTCCAACATCTAGAATCATCCCTAATCACTTCTTAATCAAGTTTTGGCTTAAACTACACCAAATCAAGTAAAAATAGCACCAAATCAGAGTTGGAGCTGCTGCTAGGCATTGGAATTCGACCCATACAGTAGATTATTTCAGTTCTAAAGTTTAATTGTGGCAAAGGTGAGTGATTAACATTGTTTTGACACTAATTACAGTTAATTAGGGTGATTAGTGAAAATTAGCGGATTTATACACTAATAAATTCCGGAAAAATAATTATAAATTCGAAAATAATGTTTTAGACCTCTATTAGAAATTTGGTTTGATTTGGTTAAGTTTTACTAATCATATCATTAGTTTTGCCTAAACATGCTTAGGGGAAAATGTGGGATTTTGGCTATGTTTGATCCATTTAACCTTATCATATTGTTGCTTTGGTGTTTATGGTCACTTCTATTTATTGGTATTACTATATGCTATGCTTTGTGGTTGATTAGAGCTGTTAGAATGGTCGAAAACGCAGTTGAATGGCGTAAAACAGTCGATGGAAGAGTTGTAGGAATTGTGCAGGGAACCGGATCGGATCGCCCTACCCAACCCCGAACCGGTCGCGATGCCACTGCTCTCCACGATCCGAGCCCCTCGCCTGAAGATGCCAGTCACGATCAGAAGTAGAGGTCACGAACTGACGAAGAGCCGCGACCTAAATAATGGAGCACGTCCGAACCACTCCGCCTCTCATGGCATGTACCACCCCGACCCGACCCGCATGGCCACCTCCGAACCGAACCGATGCATGGCGAATGGACTTGAAGAACCCAACACGATCCGCCAGGAGGTGATGATGACCGATCCGAACTGCCAAAAGATGAAGGTAACGAACTGAACTGGGGGAGTCACGATCTGACCCGTATGGTTATTCCGATCCGAACCGAGGGGCTGATGACCACGACCTGAAACAAAGAGAAGTGAAGACCGGTCCGGAGAAGAAGGTGACGGCCAAAACCCGAGATGAAAAAGTAGTCCAAGTGGGAAGTTTGTATTCAGGATCCATCTGGGATCCAAAGAGTTAACTTCATGAGTTGGGCTTTGCTGCGGGACGTGTGCTAAGGGGTTGTCGATGTCTATAACTATAGATCACTATGTGTAGGAAGTACGTGAATGGATTCAGGGCCACCGTTGCCTAGGTACGACTAAAGAGCTATAAACCAATGAAGTGGGGTCATTTGTAAAGGTTTGGTAATGACTCCATGTGGTAAGCTTGGTAGTAACAGTAGTTGTACAAGTTGAACTCCGTCACTACTTCGATGGGTCTAGTGATTGACAGTGGTGGACATCGTATGCTTTACGCATTGAGTGAGAGATATTAGGATGATTTCTATGTTTGATTTTTTTGTTATCATTATGACATGCACACCCCCACCCCGTTATTTTTACACCATCTGTTCAGTGGCACCTTAGAATATTGTACGATATGTAGTGCTAACTGTTTGGTTGCAGGTCCAGGTTCAGGTATGGTTTAGTATACCTGTTATTATTCTGTTTAGTTGTTTGTCGCTCATACCAGACTTTTTGTCTGACCCAGAGTTTTATGTCTTTCTTATTACTCTGGGTGCTCTCACGAGCAGACTAGAGACAGGTTAGCTGGGTATGCACGAGTAGCTGATCCGGAGACGAGCAGGAGGCTTCCACGTATGATGCATATATAGATATTCTCCCTGTGTTGTTGAAGATCACTGCCTGGGCATTAGTAGTGCATTTTTCCTTTCTTTTGTTTAGAGACAGTAATTTGAAAAGTTTTAATAAGCTGTATTTAGACTTCCGCTACTCTGATGTTGATGTTGGTTTTAGTTATCAGCTTATGCACTATCTCGCCTGTTTTATGTCAAGATTATATTCTTATTATATTTTGTTCCATGCGCTGTGAGACATTCTACAGGTTTTCAATTAGTTCATTCTCTTCTTTCCTTTCTTTGGCGACCGTTCCGTTCTAGTCGGGCATGTGTACAGCGCACTTTCGGAGGAAATGCCGGCTGGTGCGGGGCGGGCCGTCACACTTGGTATTAGAGCTCTAGGTTGCATAGTTAACCTAGGGAAGTCATCAGAGAGAGATAGTATACGTATATGAGAGCGCGTATTTGTGATTATTTTGGTTTTCAAAAGCTATATATATATACTATTAATATAGCTGAGGATGAAGTCGCACTGCACTAGCACCACTATGGAGTTGGTTAATCGTTTTCTCTTTACAGATTGAACGATGAGCCGATACGCAAGAGGTGCCGGTAGATGTGACGGCCCGCCCCGCACCAACCGACACTTCCTCCAAGTGTGCGCTGTACACATGTCCAACTGGCACGGAATGGTCGTCATAAGAAAAGAAAGAAGAGAATGAACTAATCAAGGAACCTGTAGAATGTCTCACAGCGCATGGAATAAAATATAATAATAACATACTTGACATAAAACAGGTGAGACAGTGCATAAGCTGATAACTAATAATAAATGTCAACATCAGAGCAGCGGAAATCCAAATACAGCTTATTACAACTTTTCAAAATCTACTGTCTCTAAACAAAAGAAAGCTAAAGTGGAAGATGCACCACCAATGCCCAAGCAGTGATCTTCGACAACACAAGGAGAATACTATATATATATATTACGTGGAAGCCTCCTGCTCGTCTCCGGATCATCTACCCGTGCATCACCAGCTAACCTGTCTCTAGTCTGCTCGTGTGAGCACCCAGAGTAATAAGAAGAGACATAAAACTCTGGGTCAGACAAAAAGTCTGGTATGAGCGATAAGCAGCTAAACAGAACAATAACAGGTATACTAAACCATACCTGAACCTGGACCTGCAACCAAAGAGTTAGCACTACATACTGTACAATACTCTAAGGTGCCATCAACATATGGTGTAAAGAAATACGGGGGTGGGGGTGTGCATGTCATAGGGATAGCAAACAATTCAATCATGGCAACCATCCTCACATCTCTCACTCAGTGCATAAAGCATACGATGTATACCGCTTTCAACCACTAGACCCATCGAAGTAGTGACGGAGTTCGGCTTGTACAACTACTGCTACCACCAAGCTTACCCCATGGAGTCATGACTAAACCTTTACAAATGACCTCACTTCATTGGTCTATAGCTCTTTTAGTCGTACCTAGACCACTGTGGCCTTGAATCCGTTCACGTAGCCCCTATACATAGTGATCCAAAGTTACAGACATCGACAGCCCCTTAGCACACATCCCGCAGCAAAGCCCAATCATGAAGTTAACTCGTTGATTCCCATCTGAATCCTTGGTACAAACTTCCCATTTGGACTACCTTTGCATCTCGGGTTATGGTCTTCTTCGGTTCGGTTCGGGTCTCTTCCTCCTATTCAGTTCGGTTCGGGCATCCTCCTCCTATCCGGTTCGGTTCGGGTGTCTCCTCCTATCCGGTTCGGTTCGGATCTCCTTCTTCTATTCGGTTCGGATCGGATCTCCTCCTCCTATCCGGTTCGGTTCGGGTGTCTCCTCCTATCCGGTCCGGTTCGGGTGTCTCCTCCTATCCGGTTCGGTTCGGATCTCCTCCTTCTATTCGGTTCGGATCGGATCTACTCCTCCTATCCGGTTTGGATCGGATCTCCTCCTCCTATCCGGTTCGGATCGGATCTCCTCCTCCTATCCGGTTCGGATCGGGTGTTCTTCCTAACCGGTTCTGAAAATCTGCAACTTTTTCCAGCAAGCTATTTTCACCGAACGACGGCATTTTCAACCATTCTAAACTTCCTATGACATTACAAAACATTCCAAACAGCGGTAACAACATATAGAATCAATCACAAACATTAAAACATCATTTACATGAAATACTTTAGATCAAACATACCCAGAAACCCATGTTTTCCCCTTAATCCTTCTTAACCGTGATTATGCATACAATTAGCAAAACTTATCCAAATTAGCCCAAATTTTTATCAGAGCCATAAAACATCATTATAGAATTTTAGGAATTTTTCCAGAATTTATTAATGTATAAATTCGCTAATCTTCACTAATTACCCATAATTAACCGTAATTAGTGTAAAAGCAAGCTAATCACTCACCTTTGCCACCACTAAAACCCCAAAACTGAAATATTCTCTGATTTGGCGCTGTTCCCAATCTTACACAGCAGCTCTACCTCGGTTCTCGTGCTAATATTCCTTGATTTGATGTTTGCTAAGCCTAATCTTCAATTAGAAAGTGATTAAGAGGTGTTTTGAAGAAATTTAGAGGGTGGAGGCCATGGCTAGGTTAAGAGGAATGAATAGTGACGGCTGAAAAATGATAAAAAAGTATTCTCCAAACCCTAACAGCCCTTTTAAACTCCTAATCCCGAAATTCCCCTTTGGGCCTAGCTGTTAATCACCCGGTTAAGCCCAATTAAGCTGTTTTTCACCATCTGAAACTTGTTTCAGCCATATCTCCCAAACGGTGAGTCCGTTTGGCTAATATGACCACTCTACGGAATTGTAAACCATCATCCAAATCCAATGGAAGTGGTTTCATGTCAAAATTCCTTTCCAGTCAAAAGTTATGGTCAAAACAAGTTCAACTAGGGGCAAAACGGTTATTTAAAAATCGACAAAAATCATGAACATGGGAAATGACCCTACTAGTCGTTTCCCAAAAGTACACGACCATACGACTTACTAAGAAAAAGAAATAAATATTCTACGATCTTCCGATGCGTAGAATGCAGGTCGTTACATTCTCCCCCCCTTAAGAAATTTCGCCCCCGAAATTCCTTAACAAAGAAACAAACAATGAATCCCACATGCCTAACAATCATTCACGGCAACCAAACATGCAAAACAAGCAAAACAAACATAACCTAGCATGCAGAAAACTAAATCGCCAATTAAATCTTACCAGGCAAAGAGTTCTGGATACTTCTTCCTTATGTCCTCCTCTGTTTCCCAAGTACAGTCTTTCTCATCCTCACCCCACTGGACTTTGACTAATTTCACCGTCTTCCTTCGAAGTTGCTTCGTATCGTTCCCAACGATACGCATAGGCCTACGGTTCCCAACCGCCTCAGGTTCAACCTCGATATCGTCCAACTGATCAGGTGAAATAGCCACATTAGGGTCGTGCACAAACTTCCTTAACTGGGAAACATGAAATACGTTGTGAACTCCCGCCATCTTGTCTGGTAAGTCAATTCTATATGCCAAATTCCCGACTAGTTCAAGAATAGGGAATGGGCCAACGAATCTTGGTGCCAACTATCCTCTCCTGCCAAATCGTATTATGCTCTTCAACGGAGAAATCTTGACAAACACCAAGTCGCCAACGGAGAATTTTAAGTCTCTTCTCCTCTTATCGGCATAACTCTTCTGCCTATCTTGGGCAGCCTTCATTCGTTGTTGAATGGTCTTGATTTTATCTGAAGTTTCCCTCACCACATCTGGTCCAAGCATAAACTTCTCGCCAGTCTCTATCCAACATGATGGTGAGTTGCACGGTCTTCCGTACAAAGCTTCAAACGGAGCCATACCGATACTGGATTGGTAGCTATTATTATATGCAAACTCTACTAGATGCAAATGGTCATCCCATGATCCACCAAAATCCAATATACATGCTCTCAAGAGATCTTCCTAAATACGATTCACCCTCTCCGTCTGACCGTCGGTCTGAGGATGATATGCGGTACTGAGATGTAACTCTGACCCTAGAGCTTCTTGTAAGCTCTTCCAAAACCCACTAGTGAACAACTGGTCTCGGTCACTCACAATGCTTTTAGGTACTCCATGGAATCTCACTACCCACTTCATATACAATTCTGCTAACTTAGCTGCCGTTCTGGTCGATCTGACTGGTATAAATCTTGCACTTTTGGTTAATCGGTCCACAATCACCCAAATGCTATCATGTCCCGATCTAGTCCTTGGTAAACCATCAATGAAATCCATCGAGACTTGCTCCCATTTCCATTCGGGAATTTCTAATGGCTGTAACAACCCACTAGGCTTCTTTTGCTCGGGTTTAACTAGCTGGCAATTCATGCATTTGGATATAAACTCCCCAACGTCTCTTTTCATCCCTTCCCAGTAGTAAGTCTATCTCATGTCTCGATACATCTTATTACCACCGGGGTGTATAGTCAGTTTTGAGTGATGACATTCTCTAAGCACTTCAACTCTCAATCCATTGACATTGGGTACAACGAGCTTTCCATTCTTTCTAAGCCATCCATCTTGATCAAGCCCATACTTGCTCATCTCCTCATCGATACCCATCTCTAACTTGGAGATGATTTCCAATAGGTTAGGATCGTCCCTCTGACTAGAGCCGATCCGCTCAATTAAAGTGGGTCTGATCGTCAAACTTGCTAACATTTCTGGGTCCAATTCGCACTTTGGTCTGAAATCAAACCCCGCGATATACTCCAGTTGCTTCCATTCAAGGAACATAACCCCTAAACTGGCATGTCTTCGACTCAACGCATCGGCTACGGCATTGCCCTTTCCCGGTGTATATGCGATGTCGAAATCATATGAAGCTAAGAACTCTAACCACCTCTGCTGACGAAGATTCAAATCCTTTTGAGAGAAAAGATACTTCAGCGACTTATGATCAGTAAATAGCTCGAATCTTTCTCCCAAGAGATAATGTCTCCACATCTTCAATGCGAATACGATCGCTGCCAATTCCAAATCATGGATAGGATACCTCTTCTCATGCGGTTTCAGTTGCCTGCTTGCATAAGCTACAACCCTACCACCCTGCATCAACACAGCACCTAGTCCGGTACCACAAGCATCTGTATATACCGTCATCTCTTCACTCCATTTGGGAATGACTAACACTGGTGCACTTGTCAACTTTTCTTTTAGACTCTTGAATGCATCCTCGCACCTTTCGTTCCAAACAAAAGCTTGATTCTTCTTTGTCAACTGAGTCAACGGTGCTGCTATCTTGGAGAAGCCTTGGATAAACTTACGATAATATCCCGCTAATCCCAAGAAACTTCTTATGTCTGTTGCATTCTTGGGCGTAGACCAATCTTGCACCGTAGCCACCTTAGCAGGATCCACGGCGATACCATTTTCTAAAACAACATGGCCCAAGAATCTCACTTCCTTCCTCCAGAAGTGACACTTAGAAAACTTTGCTTTCAATTGGTGTTTCCTCAACACCTCCATCACTGTCCTCAAATGTTCCTTGTGTTCTTCCTCGTTCCTTGAGTAAACCAAAATATCATCCACGAACACAAGAACAGACTTATTCAACTGATCTCTGAATACCCTATTCATAAGATCCACAAAATATGCCGGGGCATTAGTCAGCCCAAATGGCATAACCAACCATTCATAAAATCCAGACGGCGTTCGAAATGCCGTTTTAGCTATACTCTCAGCTTCCACTCTAAGCTGATGAAAACTTGTCGCGAGATCCAACTGGGAGAACACTCTCGCGCCACTCAACTGATCGAAAAAATCATCTATCCGCAGGAGAGGATACTTATTCTTCCTCGTCACCTTGTTCAACTCGCGGTAGTCTACACACAAACGAAGGGAACCATCCGCCTTGGTAGCAAACACAACTGGTGCTCCCCATTCAGAGACACTCCTTCTGATAAATCCATTCTTCAAAAGATCGCTGACTTGCACCTCGAGCTCTCGCTGCTCCCTTGGTGCCATACGACGAAGTGGCATCACTATAGGTCTGGCATCTTTTACCAAATCAATACGGAACTCAATCTCTCGGTGTGGTGGAAGTCCGGTGACTTCTTCGAAAACATCCGGATACTGGCCAACCACGGGCAAACCGGACAACTCACTATGCGGAATGTCGAGGGAGTTTAGAAAACTAGCCAATACCCCCTCACTGGGTAGACCACCAAACACTATCCTCCGCCCATCATCCGCTCTAGCTGTCACCAAAAAGCCCTCACAGTCTACCACCACCCCGTATCTTCGGAGCCAATCTACTCCCAAAATAATGCCAAACCCAGTAAAGCCCAAAACAAAGCAATCACAAACAAACATGCATCCATGACTCGATAAGACCACATTACGACAAATCATGCTAAGGCTAGTAGAACCACCAATCGGGTTCGTCACTACTAAAGGTCTATCGACAATCTCGGGCTCCAATCCCAACCTATCTACCAGGTCACTAGATATGAAAGAACTGGAAGCTCCGGTATCAAACAAAACTCTAACAGGAACATCATAAACAGAAAGCATACCTTGAATGACGACATTCTTTCCCTTCTCCGCCGCAGTTGGGGCATTCGACGAAGAAGGAATAGCATTAAGGGCGTATGCTTTCACCATTTGCTTTTCTTTAGGGGGTTGCGGACACTTGTCCTTGTGATGTCCCATTTGGCCACAGTTGAAGCACTTCCTATCCGCTGGCTTGGCCCAGCAATTACTAGCATAATGGCACTTCTTACCACAGCTGAAGCACTCAACATCTTGTTTATTCTTTTTCTTCTGGCCATCCTTAGTCTGACTCTGCTTTCTTTTATTCTTGGAACCACCCTTGCCTCCACCACTTGCTTGTGGCTTTGGCTCATCTGCGGATGCAACCTCAGTCTTCGGCTTAGGGTAGAGACTCTCTGATCTTAATGCTTTCCCCACAATCGACTCAAACGTCTCATCGATGTGGTTAATAAGCCTTTCCCCTAAGTACTGATCTAACCCAGTTATGAATTTCTCATTCTTCTTCTCGGCAGTATCAATAAGAGATAACCCATACTTTGACAAAGTGTCGAATTCAGCAATGTACTCCGAGACAGCTCTGCCATTCTGCTTGAGCTCCAAGAATTTCTTAAACAGCACTGACTTCTGAGCAGCTGGAATGAACTTCTCGCTAAAGCGAACTTTAAACTGCTCCCAAGTAATCTGATCTTCGGGAGTAGCTGCCTTTATAGCATTCCATCAATTCATTGCCCGCCCTTGCAGCTGACGGGACGCTAGCTTTCTCTTCATCGCATCATCGATACCCAAATCCTCGAAGATACGTTCGCAACTATCCAACCAATCCTGAACATCTGTGGCCGACTCCGTTCCGTGGAACGGCTTCCCACCAAGGCTAGTATAATCCTTATTCAGCTTGGCGAAGTCGACTCTTGGCGCCTGCACTATTGGACCACCACCATTTCCACCATTGGGAGCTGCCCTCCGTACATCTCTAAGCATCTCTCTCATGAGGTCAGTAAACATCGTCCTCATGTCAGCAGCATTCCCATTATTGGCTCCCCTACCAGCACCTCTAGTATCTCGGCTCATCGTCAATCTGAAAAAGGAAACGATTAACGATTCCATAGTGGTGCTAGTGCAGTACGACTTCATTCTTATACTACTAATAGTATATATATAGCTTTTGAAAACCAAAATAACCACAAATACGCTCTCTCGTATACGTATATTATCTCTCCCTGATAACTTCCCTAGGTTAACTACGCAACCTAGAGCTCTGATACCAAGTGTGACGGCCCGCCCCGCACCAACCGACACTTCCTCCAAGTGTGCGCTGTACACATGTCCAACTGGCACGGAATGGTCGTCATAAGAAAAGAAAGAAGAGAATGCACTAATCAAGGAACCTGTATAATGTCTCACAGCGCATGGAATAAAATATAATAATAACATACTTGACATAAAACAGGTGAGACAGTGCATAAGCTGATAACTAATAATAAATGTCAACATCAGAGCAGCGGAAATCCAAATACAGCTTATTACAACTTTTCAAAATCTACTGTCTCTAAACAAAAGAAAGCTAAAGTGGAAGATGCACCACCAATGCCCAAGCAGTGATCTTCGACAACACAGGGAGAATACTATATATATATATTACGTGGAAGCCTCCTGCTCGTCTCCGGATCATCTACCCGTGCATCACCAACTAACCTGTCTCTAGTCTGCTCGTGTGAGCACCCAGAGTAATAAGAAGAGACATAAAACTCTGGGTCAGACAAAAAGTCTGGTATGAGCGATAAGCAGCTAAACAGAACAATAACAGGTATACTAAACCATACCTGAACCTGGACCTGCAACCAAAGAGTTAGCACTACATACTGTACAATACTCTAAGGTGCCATCAACATATGGTGTAAAGAAATACGGGGGTGGGGGTGTGCATGTCATAGGGATAGCAAACAATTCAATCATGGCAACCATCCTCACATCTCTCACTCAGTGCATAAAGCATACGATGTATACCGCTTTCAACCACTAGACCCATCGAAGTAGTGACGGAGTTCGGCTTGTACAACTACTGCTACCACCAAGCTTACCCCATGGAGTCATGACTAAACCTTTACAAATGACCCCACTTCATTGGTCTATAGCTCTTTTAGTCGTACCTAGACCACTGTGGCCCTGAATCCGTTCACGTACCCCCTATACATAGTGATCCAAAGTTACAGACATCGACAGCCCCTTAGCACACGTCCCGCAGCAAAGCCCAATCATGAAGTTAACTCGTTGATTACCATCTGAATCCTTGGTACAAACTTCCCATTTGGACTACCTTTGCATCTCGGGTTATGGTCTTCTTCGGTTCGGTTCGGGTCTCTTCCTCCTATTCAGTTCGGTTCGGGCATCCTCCTCCTATCCGGTTCGGTTCGGGTGTCTCCTCCTATCCGGTTCGGTTCGGATCTCCTCCTTCTATTCGGTTCGGATCGGATCTCCTCCTCCTATCCGGTTCGGTTCGGGTGTCTCCTCCTATCCGGTCCGGTTCGGGTGTCTCCTCCTATCCGGTTCGGTTCGGATCTCCTCCTTCTATTCGGTTCGGATCGGATCTACTCCTCCTATCCGGTTCGGATCGGATCTCCTCCTCCTATCCGGTTCGGATCGGGTGTTCTTCCTAACCGGTTCTGAAAATCTGCAACTTTTTCCAGCAAGCTATTTTCGCCGAACGACGGCGTTTTCAACCATTCTAAACTTCCTATGACATTACAAAACATTCCAAACAGCGGTAACAATATATAGAATCAATCACAAACATTAAAACATCATTTACATGAAATACTTTAGATCAAACATACCCAGAAACCCATGTTTTCCCCTTAATCCTTCTTAAACGTGATTATGCATACAATTAGCAAAACTTATCCAAATTAGCCCAAATTTTTATCAGAGCCATAAAACATCATTATAGAATTTTAGGAATTTTTCCAGAATTTATTAATGTATAAATTCGCTAATCTTCACTAATTACCCATAATTAACCGTAATTAGTGTAAAAGCAAGCTAATCACTCACCTTTGCCACCACTAAAACCCCAAAACTGAAATATTCTCTGATTTGGCGCTGTTCCCAATCTTACACAGCAGCTCTACCTCGGTTCTCGTGCTAATACTCCTTGATTTGATGTTTGCTAAGCCTAATCTTCAATTAGAAAGTGATTAAGAGGTGTTTTGAAGAGATTTAGAGGGTGGAGGTCATGGCTAGGTTAAGAGGAATGAATAGTGACGGCTGAAAAATGAGAAAAAAGTATTCCCCAAACCCTAACAGCCCTTTTAAACTCCTAATCCCGAAATTCCCCTTTGGGCCTAGCTGTTAATCACCCGGTTAAGCCCAATTAAGCTGTTTTTCACCATCTGAAACTTGTTTCAGCCATATCTCCCAAACGGTGAGTCCGTTTGGCTAATATGACCACTCTACGGAATTGTAAACCATCATCCGAATCCAATGGAAGTGGTTTCAGGTCAAAATTCCTTTCCAGTCAAAAGTTATGGTCAAAATAAGTTCAACTAGGGGCAAAACGGTCATTTAAAAATCGACAAAAATCATGAACATGGGAAATGACCCTACTAGTCGTTTCCCAAAAGTACACGACCATACGACTTACTAAGAAAAAGAAATAAATATTCTACGATCTTCCGATGCGTAGAATGCAGGTCGTTACAGTAGAGGAGCCAATAATGGGAATGCTGCTGACATGAAGACGATGTTTACTGACATCATGAGAGAGATGCTTAGGGATGTGCAGAGGGCAGCTCCCAATAATGGTAATGGTGGTGGTCCAATAGTGCAGGCGCCTAGGGCCAATTTCGCCAAGCTGAATAAGGATTATACTAGTCTTGGCAGGAAGCCGTTCCATGGAACAGAATCGGCTACGGATGCTCATGATTGGTTGGATAGCTGCGAACGTATCTTCGTAGATTTGGGTATTGAGGATGCGATGAGAAAGGCTAGCATCCCATCAGCTGCAAAGACGGGCAATGAATTGGTGGAATGCTATAAAGGCAGCTACTTCCGAAGATCAAATTACTTGGGAGCAGTTTAAGGTTCGCTTTAGCGATAAGTTCATTCCAGCTGCTCAGAAGTCAGTGTTGTTTAAGAAATTTTTGGAGCTCAAGCAGAATGGTAGAGCTGTCTCGAAGTATATCGCCGAATTCGACACTTTGTCGAAGTATGTGTTATCTCTTATTGATACTGCCGAGAAGAAGAACGAGAAGTTCATAGCTGGCTTGGATCAGTACTTGGGGGAAAGGATTATTAACCACATCGATGAGACGTTTGAGTCGATTGTGGGGAAAGCATTAAGGTCCGAGAGTCTTTAACGTAAGTCGAAGACTGAGGTTGCATATATAGAGGAGCCAAGGCCGCAAGCAAGGGGTGGAGGCAGGAGTGGTTCTCAGAATAAGAGGAAGCAGAACCAGAATAAGGATGGCCAGAAGAAAAAGAATAAGCAAGATGTTGAGTGCTTCAGCTGTGCTAAGAAGGGCCACTATGCCAAAGAGTGTCGGGCCAAGCCAGCGGATAGGAAGTGCTTCAACCGTGACCAAGTGGGACATCACAAGGACAAGTGTCCGTAACCACCTAAAGAAAAGCAGGTGGTGAAAGAATATGCCCTTAATGCTATTCCTTCTTCGTTGAATGCCCCAACTACGGCGGAGAAAGGAAAGAATGTTGTTATTCAAGGTATGCTTTCTGTTTATGATGTTCCTGTTAGAGTTTTGTTTGATACCAGGGCTTCCAATTCTTCCATATCTAGTGACCTGGTAGATAGGTTAGGATTGGAGCCCGAGATTGTCGATAGACCTTTAGTAGTGACGAACCCGATAGGTGGTTCAACTAACCTTAGCATGATTTGTCATAATGTGGACTTATCGAGTCATGGGTGCATGTTTGTTTGTGATTGCTTTGTTTTGGGCTTTACTCGGTTTGGCATTATTTTGGGAGTCGATTAGCCCCAAAGATACGGGGTGGTGGTAGACTCTGAGGGCTTTTTGGTGACAGCTAGGGCGGATGATGGGCGGAGGGTAGTGTTTGGTGGTCTACCCGGTGATGGGGTAATGGCTAGTTTTCTGAATTCCCTCGACATTACGCATAGTGAGTTGTCAGGTTTGCATGTGGTTAGCCAGTATCCGGACGTCTTCGAGGAAGTGACTGGGCTTCCACCACACCGAGAGATTAAGTTCCGTATTGATTTAGTGAAAGATGCCAGACCTATAGTGATGCCATTTCGTCGTATGGCACCAAGGGAGCAGCGAGAGCTCAGGGTGCAATTCAGCGATCTTTTGAAGAAGGGATTTATCAGAAGGAGTGTTTCTGAATGGGGAGCACCAGTTGTGTTTGCTACCAAAGCGGATGGTTCCCTTTGTTTTTGTGTAGACTACCGCGAGTTGAATAAAGTGACGAGGAAGAATAAGTATCCTATACCGCGGATAGATGATTTGTTTGATCAGTTGAGCGACACGAGAGTATTCTCTCAGTTGGATCTCACGACAGGTTTTCATCGGCTTAGAGTAGAAGCTGAGAGTATAGCTAAAACGGCATTTCAGACGCCGTCTGGATTTTATGAGTGATTGGTCATGCCATTCGGGCTGACCAATGCCCCAGCATACTTTGTGGATCTTATGAATAGGGTATTCAGAGATCAGTTAAATAAGTTTGTCCTTGTGTTCGTGGATGATATTTTGGTCTATTCGAGGACAGAGGAAGAAAACAAGGAACATTTGAGGATAGTGATGGAGGTGTTGAGAAAACGCCAATTGAAAGCAAAGTTTTCTAACTGTCACTTCTGGAGGAGGGAAGTGAGATTCTTGGGCAATGTTGTTTCAGAAAATGGTATTGTCGTGGATCCTGCGAAGGTGGCTATGGTACAAGATTGGTCTACGCCCAAGAATGCAACGAACATAAGAAGTTTCTTGGTGTTAGCTGGATATTATCGTAAGTTTATCCAAGACTTCTACAAGATAGCAGCACCATTGACTCAGTTGACCAAGAAGAATCAAGTTTTTGTCTGGGACGAAAGGTGCGAGAATGCATTCAAGAGTCTAAAGGAAAAGTTGACGCGCACACCAGTGTTAGTCATTCCTAAGGGGAATGAAGAGATGACGGTATACACAGATGCATGTGGTACCAGACTAGGTGCTGTATTGATGCAAGGAGGTAGGGTTGTAGCTTATGCAAGTTGGAACTGAAAACGCATGAGAAAAGATACCCTACCCATGATTTGGAATTGGCAGCGATCGTGTTTGCACTGAAGATGTGGAGACATTATCTCTTGGGAGAAAGATTCGAGTTGTTTACCGATCATAAATCGTTAAAGTATCTCTTCTCCCAAAAGGATCTAAATCTCCGACAGCAAAGATGGTTAGAGTTCTTGGCTTCCTATGATTTCGACATCGCATATACACCAGGAAAGGGCAATGCAGTGGCCAATGCATTGAGTAGGAGACATGCCAGTTTAGGGCCTATGTTTCTAGAACGGAAGCAACTGGAGTACATCACTGGGTATGATTTCAGACCAAAGTGCGAATTGGATCCAGAAATGTTAGCAAGTTTGATGATCGGACCCACTTTGATTGAGCGGATTGGTTCCAGTCAGAGGAACGACCCTAACCTATTGGAAATCATCTCCAAGTTAGAGATGGGTATCGATGAGGAGATGAACAAGTATGGGCTTGATGATATGGATGGCTTAGAAAGAATGGAAGGCTAGTTGTACCCAATGTCAATGGATTGAGCGATGAAGTGCTTAGAGAATGTCATCACTCAATACTGACTATACATCCCGGTGGTAACAAGATGTACCAAGACATGAAGCAGACCTATTACTGGGAAGGGACGAAAAGAGACATTGGGAAGTAAATATCTAAATGCATGAATTGCCAGCTAGTTAAAGCTGAGCAAAAGATGCCTAGTGGTTTGTTGCAACCAATAGAAGTTCCAGAATGGAAATGGGAACAAGTGTCAAAGAATTTCATTGATGGGTTACCAAGGACTAGATCGGGCCATGATAGCATTTGGGTGATTGTAGACCGATTGACTAAGAGTGCAAGGTTTATACATGTCAAGTCAAATAGGACGGCAACTAAGTTAGCGGAATTGTATATAAAGTGGGTAGTGAGATTTCATGGAATACCCAAGGGCATTGTGAGTGACAGAGATCCGTTATTCACTAGTGGATTTTGGAAAAGCTTACCAGAGGCGTTAGGATCAGAATTACACCTCAGTACCGTGTATCATCCTCAAACTGACGGACAGACGGAGAGGGTGAATCGAGTGTTAGAAGACCTCTTGAGAGTTTGTGTACTGGATTTTGGTGGATCATGGGATGACCATTTGCATCTAGTAGAGTCTGCATATAATAATAGCTATCAATCCAGTATCGGTATGGCTCCATTTGAAGCTTTGTACGGAAGATCGTGCAGCTCACCGTCATGTTGTGTAGAAACTGGTGAGAAGTTTGTACATGGACCCGATGTGATAAGAGAAACTTCAGCTAAGATTAAGGTTATCCAATAGCGAATGAAGGCTGCCCAAGATAGGCAGAAAAGTTATGCTGATAAGAGGAGAAAGGAATTAAAATTCTCCATTGGCGACTTGGTTTTTATCAAGATTTCTCCGTTAAAGAGCGTAATACGATTTGGCAGGAGAGGCAAGTTAGCACTAAGATTTGTTGGTCCATTCCCAGTTCTTGAGCAAATTGGGAATTTGGCATACAAAGTTGAATTACTAGAGAAGATGGTAGGAGTTCACAACGTATTTCATGTTTCCCAGTTAAGGAAGTTCGTGCACGACCCAGATGTGACTATTTCACCTGATCAGTTGGATGATATCGAAGTTGAACCCGAGGCGGTTGGAAACCGCAAGCCTATGCATATTGTTGGGAATGATATGAAGCAACTTCGAAGGAAAGCGGTGAAGTTAGTCAAAGTTCAGTGGGGCGAGAATGAGAATGACTGTACTTGGGAGACAGAGGAAAGCATTAGGGAGACGTATCCAGAACTCTTCGCCTGGTGAGATTCTAACTTCGATTTAGTTTTTCCGCATGCTAGGATAGGCTTGTTTTGTTTGTTTTTCATGATTGACTGTTGTATATTGCTGGTAGGCATGCGGGATCTTTTGTATGTTTTGGGTTAAGGAATTTCGGTGATGAAATTTCTTAAGGGGGAGAGTGTAACGACCCGCATTCTACGCATCGAAGGATCATAAAATATTTATTTCTTTCACATACGGAGTCGTATGGTCATGTAAATTTGGGAGACGGCTATTGAGTTCATTTCCCATGTTCATGATTTTTATCGATTTTTAAATGACCGTTTGGCCCCGAGCTAATCTTGTTTTGGTCATAACTGTTGATTGGAAAGGAGTTTTGATGTGAAACCACTTCCACTGGCTCCGGATGCTGGTTTACAATTCCGTAGAGTGGTCACATTAGCCAAATGGACTTACTGTTTGGGAGATATGGCTGAAACAAGTTTCAGATGGTGAAAAACAGCTTAATTGGGCTTAACCGGGTAATTAACAGCTAGGACCGAAAGGGGGATTTCGGGATTTGGAGTATTTAAGGGCTGTTAGGGTTAGGGATTTCGGTTTTTCTCATTTCCCAGCCGCCATATACATCTTAGAAAACCCTAACAATGGCCTCCAACATCTAGAATTATCCCTAATCACTTCTTAATCAAGTTTTTGCTTAAACTACATCAAATCAAGGAGAAATGGCACCAAATCAGAGTTGGATCTGCTGCTAGGCACTGGAATTCGATCCATACAGTAGATTATTTCAGTTCTAAAGTTTAATTATGGAAAAGGTGAGTGATTGGCATTGTTTTGACACTAATTACAGTTAATTAGGGTGATTAGTGAAAATTAGCGAATTTATGCACTAATAAATTCTGGAAAAATAATTGTAAATTCAAAAGTAATGTTTTAGACCTTTGTTAGAAATTTGGTTTGATTTGGTTAAGTTTAACTAATCATATCATTAGTTTTGCCTAAACATGCTTAGTGGAAAATGTGGGATTTTGGCTATGTTTGATACGTTTAACCTTATCATATTGTTGTTTTGGTGTTTCTGGTCTCTTCTATTTGTTGCTATGACTATATGCTATGCTTTGTGGTTGATTAGAGCTGTTAGAATGATCGAAAATGCCGTCGAATGGCGTAAACTAGTCGTTGGAAGAGTTGTCGGAATTGTGCAGGGAACCGGATCGGATCGCTCTACCCAACCACGACCCGATCGCGATGCCATCCACGATCCGAACCCCTCGCCTGAAGATGCCAGTCATGATCCGAAGTAGAGGTCACGAACTGACGAAGTGCCGCGACCTAAATAATGGAGCACGTCCGAACAGCTCTGCCTCTCGTGGCATGTACCACCACGACCCGACACGCAAGGCCACCTCCGAACCGAACCGATGCATGGCGATTGGACTTGAAGAACCCGACCCGATCCGCCAGGAGGTGATGATGACCGATCCGAACCGCCACAAGATGAAGGTCACGAACTGAACTGGGGGAGTTACGATCCGACCCGTATGGGTATTCCGATCAGAACCGAGGGGCTGATGACCACGACCTGTGTAACAACCCGTATTTTTATAACATGTTAAAACCATAAATCAAGGCATAATTAATTTTTAAAATATAAATCAAGGGAAACGGGTTACGCCATTGCGTTCGTCTCGGAATTCAGCTTGAAATAGAGTCCGAGTTTGCATAAAACGGATACCGTACGAAGAAGATATGGACGAACGAAGTTAGGCAGAAAAACCAGAAATCGGCCAGAATGCACTGGCGCACTTGGGAATTGCGCCTAAAAAAATTTGCGCTGGCGTACTTGTGAAGTGCACCCATGCAATTTTGCATTGGCGCACTTGGCAGGTGCGCCCAGGCCGAGCAGTAGGCCTGCACAGCTTTCTGGTTTGACCCTGGCTGGCCTGGTCGGGTTCTGGTCGAATTTCTGAGCTCTGCTATGTCACTAGGGCTAACTTGTCACTTTCTTATTGGCTTCTCTTGAGAAGGATCGCCTTGATTATCTCTTGCTTCATCGATGGCTCTAATTAGTTTGAAACCCTATATAAACAGCCTCCTAGCCTCATTCTCTTTACACCATTCTTCTCTAACCTTATGCTGCTCAAACTCTTGATAATCATGGCTTCTTCTTCTTCCTCTAAAGTAAATTAAATTAAAATAAATCATGAAGATTATTTCTTCAAGACTACGGCTAGGGATTTCTTATTGGGGATTTGCTTCTACAATCAAAGCTAGATTCCGCGATTCAACAATTCAACGACTAATTTCTAGACTTGACTTCTGCATCTAAATTTCTTAGACCACGATCTATAAGTTCCAGTTACTTTTAAACTAAAACTATAAATCTAATATGGGCATGTTAAATTGGAATTGATTTATGTATGATTCATATCTATTCTTGTTTTCTTCTTGGATCTTGACTATTGGGAATATTGTCTACGACGTTGAAACTATTGTTAATGGCATAAGATTATGACTACGCCTATGACTGCGAACATAAGACCATGACTATGCCTATGACTGTGAACATTAGACTAT
This sequence comes from Allium sativum, assembly GCA_030737875.1. NCBI lineage: Eukaryota > Viridiplantae > Streptophyta > Magnoliopsida > Asparagales > Amaryllidaceae > Allium > Allium sativum. Next base: position 27,997 of record JASFAX010003667.1, read on the forward strand.
GCCTATGCCTATGCCTACGACGGTGAACATAAGACTATGCCTATGACTATGACGGTGAACATAAAACTATGCCTATGCCCATGACTGTGAATATAAGACTATTGCCTATAACTATGACAAGGACAATTGTGGCTAATCACCTAGAGGTTATTGCCTAGGATTATGACTATGAAATCGGATCTAAGCTTGATTTTCTATTTCAGACCTATTTTCTTTATTTGTCCTTGGATCCTGATTTTGGGGATTTTTCTATTTAAGTTAGATCTATCCATGTTCTTGAACCTAGATTATTATTCAAACCTTTTCATGTCCATAATGTTATCAGATCTATATGCCTATGATGTTTTACTCAATTTATTCAGTTATGCTATGCCTTGGAAATAAATTAATAATAAAACAACGTTTACTATGTTATATGTGAAGTTGAATGATATTCTATTTTATTATCATGTTGGACTGGGAATTAATGAATAAGTCTATTCATACATATATTGGAGTATAACCTGTTATGACAAGTTGTGTAGTTTATCATGTTATGCAAGTTTTAGGCTGTAAAATCATATCACATATGTGACCACATGTTAGATCTACATGTTTATGTGTATATGTTAAACCTATGTCATATTTCAAGTTCACACTTATTCATATGCTCGTGATTGATTTGCAAGTTCACATATATGTAAGTTGATTTAGTCTACGTTGCAAATTCACATATATGTATGATTGATTTAGTCTACGTTGCAAGATCACACCTATGATATTCATGTTGATTGTTTTGCAAGTACACACCTATCGTGTTCATATTGACAATGCCAAGAATGCAAGTTTACACCTATGTCATGTTAATGAATTTCTTTATGCAAATCTTATGTGCGTTAAATTAGGCTAATTTTTTATCCTAATATTATATGCCAAAAATCATGCAGATGGAAAATTAGGCCAAGATTGTTAGCCTAATATTTAGATGGGGTAATGTTGGAAAAAATGGTTAGGAAACTTGACAATGAAACTTGCCATGAAACTTGACACGAACTTGACATGAATCTTGAACATGGACATGACACTAGAATGAACTTGAAAATGGCCAACTCGAGGTTGGGTTGAGTTTGCAGTGTAAATCTGCCCGGAACCGCCTGGCAAATCCAGTGACTGCAAACAATAGGATCCAATGTGAGTAGTTGGTCATATCGCACTTGAAACTCGAGGTTAGACTGAGTTGTGGTGTAAATCTGCCGGAACCGCCCGGCATATCCAGTGACCACAACAACAGGTCTAATGTGAGAGGTTGGAGTGCATTAATGAATTAATGCCACATGATAGGGTTAAGTCATGAACATGAAAGACAACACTTAAGCAACTTGACATGCTAGACTGATAGGGGTTAAGTCACGAATTTAAATGACAACACTTAACCTATTAGCCGGAAACCCTAGTTACGAGGTCCATTTCAGCAGTAACCGACTAGATGTATCATGGTACCCTGGAACTAGGCGGGGTGGGGGCACGATTACTGGACTGATTGTAAGCGACCAGAACGATGGCTGTGTTGGTGCGCCAGTGTAGGTTCAGACGGGCTATGGTCGTGCACGTGGTCCGGAGTTGAAAAATTAGGCATTGGGCATCAGTAGGTTTATCTGTGCATTCTTGATTCGTGTCGGTGGTTGGCACCATAGGGCTTGATACACCCTATGGTGGAACTAGCATAGGTGACTACATTCGTGATAGGGCCATATGACACAGACACATGACGAGCTAGAACTTGTAGGGAGCCGATCGACTAGTGGATCGTTTCGTTGGACCTAGAAATGGGTCATTTCATGATATTGGGCCAAGGAATCATTTCATGATTAATATAAGACATGGGTTTGGGATTCTAGTAAAGTTGATCCAGCGAACCTTGAATACGTGATGCTATACTTGATTTATAATGTTATCTTAGTCTATCTTGCCTATCTTGTCATCATCCGTATGATTACTTTCAGTTTATGCATGTCATGTTACCTTTATCTGTTTTAATGCTGAAAGTCACTTGGACTTACCAGTCTTTATGACTGACCCGTTTTCTTTCGCCTCTTTTTCTTCCATTCCCCCCCAGGTTCTCAGGGAGGAAACTCTAGCACTTAGCTTGGATTTCGCTTGCTTTCGGTTCAGCTCCTGTACGGCTTGATTCTTGAGCTTTGCTATGGCTGCATTTCTGCTACCTTTGGGGAATTAAGCTACTTTGATGTTTTAAGTTTATGCTTCTTTATTTATGCAAGATAGAATTTGCTGTAATGGAAAATAATGATCTTGGCTATTTGATGTAAATGGTTTTGACTTTTCATGAAAGTAATGAAATTTATCTTTTGATTCTTCCGCTGTTTTATCTATGTTCTGTCTTGTAATATTTCTGTGTTTGTTTACCTCGATAACGCTCCTCCAAAACTAGTGCATTCCCTTTGTGAGTGACCCTAGAGGAGGTGGGGTGTTACATTTGGTATCAGAGCAGAAGGTTACCAGACTGGGCAAAAGATTTTAAAACCTTCTGAAATTATTTGCAAAACCGTTTACAAAGAAGCATTTTTTTTCAAGAAAAGTCTTGTTTTATTTAAAGGCTATTCCCCAAAAGCCATTAGCACTATCCTTTGTTTCCTCGTTTGAATCTCTTCTTTTTCATTTCAGCATGTCTGGGAATCTTAACTTTCCAGAGGGCGTGCCAATACCTGGCTGGTTTAGGAGGTACTTAGAGGCTAGGGCCAACGATGCAAGCCCAGCACATATTCCTCCTCCAGCTACAGCGATTCCTCCTCCTCCGCTCCTTCCTCGTGCAATTGCTTACTCGAAGATCTGTAAAGATTTTAGAGCCATGGTTGGAAAGGATTTCAAGGGAACTGAATCATTTGTAGAAGCGAAGAATTGGCTCAAAGAAACTGAGGATTTGTTCGTTATCTTCGAGGTGGACGATAGGCAGAAAGTACAGTTGGCGGTATGGTTGCTCAAAGACGAAGCTTCCTATTGGTGGGAAGTCACTAACGCTGAGAGGCCGGTTGAAACATGGATGGCTTTTAGAATAAGGTTTGAGATGAAATTCCTCTCGCAAGGTGAACGAAGTCTACAGCTGGAAAAATTCTTATCTCTTAAGCAAGGAAGTATGACGGTCAAGGAGTACGTCAATCAATTCAATCAGCTGGCTCGGTTTGGACTGGACTTAGTAAATACCCCTTATAAGAAGGCTCTCCGTTTTGTCAAAGGATTGAATGAGCCACTTCACAGCTTGGCTATGACCCACGTACCTATGGGGGCTACTTACGAAAAGCTAGTAGACATGGCGCTCTTAAGTGAAGAAGACAAGAATGGAAAGAAGGAGGTCAAGGCGAATGAATCTCAAAACAAGAAGGTAGACTCCGAGAAAGGAGGCAGGAACAACAACACGAAGAATGATAACAAGACACGCGAAAAAAGAAAATGCCACTTCTGTGGTATTGAGGGGCATATAGCTCAGGATTGAAGAAAAAAGAAGATGAAGATGGGGGCATGTTTCTAGTGTGGTGAAACTTGACATATCAGCAAGAACTGCCCTAAGAAGCAAGGGCAAGCCCCGCAGGCAGGACCCTCTGGGGGTACATCTTTAACTTCTGCTCCATAATGCTTTGTTTAATCTTGTTTATCTTCTCAATCCTATCTTGAGAACCTTAGGTAGAACCCTTTTGGATTTAAACATGTGATTGAAACATGTTACAGTTGATGTTTGCAAATGGTTGCAAGTGGTCGCAAGTGGTTGCTCGTGGTTGCATAACACACATTAGGCACTAGATCGGCTCAGACACATTTTCATATTGCATATGCATGAGTGTTTATACTTGTTTATGGATGAAATTGAATGTGTTATCATGTGGATGTTGCATATGGATTGATGTTTGTGCACACATATAGTGTTTATGTGACTAGGACTATTTGCATACATGTTGGATTCATGACACTAAACATATTTTGCATTAGGAAGATCAATCAGGCCTGATCATGTGCATTAGATAAGGAACATATACACACACTTTCTGCATATGTTCATATAGCATTAGAAATCTTTTAAGGACAATGGTTTCTTGTGGATGATGATTGAGTAGATGGTTGATTGGATGATAGGATGCATTCTTCCTAACTTGAAGATTTCGGGGACGAAATCCTTTAAGGAGTGGAGAATGTAACAACCCGTATTTTTATAACATGTTAAAACCATAAATCAAGGAAGAAATAATTTTTAAAATAAGAATCAAGGGAAACAGGTTACGCCAGTGCGTTCGTCTCGGAATTCTGCTTGAAATAGAGTCCGAGTTTGTGTAAAACAAATACCGTACGAAGAAGATATGGACGAACGAAGTTAGGCAGAAAAACCAGAAACCGGCCAGAATGCACTGGCGCACTTGGGAAGTGCGCCAGAACAAAATTGCACTGGAGCACTTGGGAAGTGCGCCCATGCAATTTTACATTGGTGCACTTGGCAGGTGCGCCCAGGCCGAGCAGCAGGCCTGTACAGCTTTATGGTTTGACCCTGGCTGGCCTGGTCGAGTTCTGGTCGAATTTCTGAGCTCTGCTGTGTCACTAGGGCTAACTTGTCACTTTCTTATTGGCTTCTCTTGAGATGGATGGCCTTGATTAACTCTAGCTTCATCAACAGCTCTAATTAGTTTGAAACCCTATACAAATAGCTTCCTAGCCTCATTCTCTTTACACCATTCTTCTCTAACCTTATGCTGCTCAAACTCTTGATGATCATGGCTTCTTCTTCTTCCTCTAAAATAAATTAAATTAAAATAAATCATGAATATTATTTCTTGAAGACTACGGCTAGGAATTTCTTATTGTGGATTTGCTTCTACAATCAAAGCAAGATTCAGCGATTCAACAATTCAACGACTAATTTCTAGACTTGACTTCTGCATATAAATTTCTTAGACCAAGATCTGTAAGTTCCAGTTACTTTTAGATAAAAACTATAAATCTAATATGGGCATGTTAAATTGGAATTGATTTATGTATGATTCATATATATTCTTGTTTTCTTCTTGGATCTTGACTATTGGGAATATTGTCTATGACATTGAAACTATTGTTAATGGCATAAGACTATGACTACGCCTATGACTGTGAACATAAGACCATGACTATGCCTATGACTATGAACATAAGACTATGCCTATGCCTATGACTATGACGGTGAACATAAGACTATGCCTATCACTATGACGGTGAACATAAGACTATGCCTATGCCCATGACTGTGAATATAAGACTATTGCCAATAACTATGACAAGGACAATTGTGGCTAATCACCTATGAGGTTATTGCCTAGGATTATGACTATGAAATCGGATCTAAGCTTGATTTTCTATTTCAGACCTATTTTCTTTATTTTTCCTTGGATCCTTATTTTGGGGATTTTTCTATTTAAGTTAGATCTATCCATGTTCTTGAACCTAGATTATTATTCAAACCTTTTCATGTTCGTAATGTTATCAGATCTATATGCCTGTGATGTTTTACTCAATTTATTCAGTTATGCTATGCCTTGGAAATAAATTAATAATAAAACAACGTTTATTATGTTATATGTGAAGTTGAATAATATTCTGTTTTATTATCATGTTGGACTGGGAATTAATGAATAAGTCTATTCATACGTATATTGGAGTATAACCTGTTATGACAAGTTGTGTAGTTTATCATGTTATGCAAGTTTTAGGCTGTAAAATCATAGCACATATGTGACCACATGTTAGATCTACATGTTTATGTGTATATGTTAAACCTATGTCATATTTCAAGTTCACACTTATTCATATGCTCGTGATTGATTTGCAAGTTCACATATATGTAAGTTGATTTAGTCTAGGTTGCAAATTCACATATATGTATGATTGATTTAGTCTACGTTGTAAGATCACACCTATGATATTCATGTTGATTGTTTTGCAAGTACACACCTATCTTGTTCATATTGACAATGCCAAGAATGCAAGTTTACACCTATGTCATGTTAATGAATTTCTTTATGCAAATCTTGTGTGCGTTAAATTAGGCTAATTTTTTAGCCTAATATTATATGCCAAAAATCATGCAGATGGAAAATTAGGCCAAGATTGTTAGCCTAATATTTAGACGGGGTAATGTTGGGAAAAATGGTTAGGAAACTTGACAATGAAACTTGCCATGAAACTTGACACGAACTTGACATGAATCTTGAACATGGACATGACACTAGGATGAACTTGAAAATGGCCAACTCGAGGTTGGATTGAGTTTGCAGTGTAAATCTGCCCGGAACCGCCTGGCAAATCCAGTGACTGCAAACAATAGGATCCAATGTGAGTAGTTGGTCATATCGCGCTTGAAACCCGAGGTTAGACTGAGTTGTGGTGTAAATCTGCCGGAACCGCCCGGCATATCCAGTGACCACAACAACAGGTCTAATGTGAAAGGTTGGAGTGCATTAATGAATTAATGCCACATGATAGGGTTAAGTCATGAACATGAAAGACAACACTTAAGCAACTTGACATGCTAGACCGATAGGGGTTAAGTCACGAATTTAAATGACAACATTTAACCTATTAGACGGAAACCCTAGTTACGATGTAACGCCCCAACTTTTGAACACATCTCCAGTTGTGCCATTAATGAGGAATAAGAATAGATAGAAGATATAATCACAGAACATCAGAATCTCACAGCTGAATTTTTACAAAAGATAATACTTTATAATATTACACAACAGTACATGATACAACAGAACATCATATGACTAGTGATACAACCCATTCTAGTACATCGGTAATTATACATAACATTTCACTACTGTCTTGCAAACTTATAATTATACAATAGGTAAGGTAGGTAGACCAGCAAACTGATAATCTTCATTCAGCTTCATAAGTTTCTACATCCTGATTCACTTGTCTATTCATAACAAGTGTTATGAATACCCAAGAGTTTAAGGGAAAACACAGAAAATAAACTCCGGGTCAGTCAGGGGACTGGTATGTGTAAACAGTTTAAAATAGTTTAAAGGAAACATCTCATAAGACCACGCCGTAAATACGGAACGGGTTTTTACCTTATGAGATCAAAACATTTTATATACTTTAAACCAGATATTATCATAGTGTCTATTTGGTTTCACAAATAATTTAGAATCTAGAAGAATGCTTGCATCTCACATTCTCCGCTATAGTATACAAAATAAAAGTTGATTGACACTTATGGAAATTGGATTTCCAACTATGACAAGGTATGGGACCACCTTCCGATGATGTATCTCTAGAGGCAAATACACCTGGGTTCAACAAGAACGTCTTGCAGCCCGGCCCTCACATGACCGACCACTCATTTCTCTTGAGTGTATCGAATGTATATCATCGATGATTGTGTACGGCAATCATCCCCGCATGGGCAGAATCGATAGATCAAGAAGCAAAAGGAATTTCTCTAGATAGGTGATACGACACCCTAATGGGAGCGACCCACATAGTCATGCTGCCTGCCCGATTTTTGTCATTTCCTGGGTGTGAGGCCTGAGGATAGACTCGTCTTTTCATCATCACCGGTTCATTCCTTTGAATGCCACATCGTCTTACCCGTCAGAAATACTCATTCGATTTCCCAAATATATCACGGGCAATAAAGCTAAGAGAAACCAATTCCTCCGCCACCAACGTAATATACTTACGTAAGTTCGATGTGTAGAATCTGACTGATATACGTTGTAAGACACTCGTCCATTCAGGTTTGTTCTGGGATGGAACAGACCATAATATCGTCTACAATCATCGTCTTGAATATCTCTGACACGCATCGTATAATCAAATCAAAGTGAAATATTTAATTTCGGCCTCTATGAAATGATTAACGAATATTATCTTTTTAAATTATAAATTTAACAAGATTATAATCAAATCTGCACACACAGTTATAGTCAAACCAAACAGTATATGGTTATCTGGTCAATATCTGGTATATTGATCATCTTTTCAAACGGCTAAATTTCAGCGTGTGCGTCGCACGTGCTCTCCTCTCTGTTTTGTTCATTATCTCTAAAAATAACTCCTTAGTTTATTCTACTTTAGAAAAATATTTCTCATCATCATTTCTAAATCTGATTATTCATGATTGAATAAATCTGACGATCTATATTCTATTTTACAACCTTTACACTTCTCATAGTTTCGTCCAATCTTACTTTGATCTTGATTTATTTTTTCTTTCCACTTGATTTACTTTTTTTCCTTTTTATCATATACCGAGAAAATTCTTTTTTTACTTTTAATCCGAACACGATACAATATTGTTTACAGTTCTATATACAATATAGAACTGTCCATGATCTGCTCCTTGTATCCGGATGTTAAGACTATAGTTTAGACCGACAATTCTAGCGTATGAGTTTACATACAGTTTTCCAACCTTTCTTTGAATTTAAATATTCCTCTTGAAAATAAATTCAAAGTTTATATTTGACATTTATAATTCGTGTTGAAAACTTTTCGACGTCTGTCACAAATCATATCTTAATCATCATTTTTAATCGATGCCTTGGTAAACCTTAAAATATCCCGTTTGGAAATCATTCCTAACTCTTATTTTTAAATTAAATTTATACTTTAATTTAAATTCCACTTGTGTACTTTGTTTACAGTGTTTGGTAAAAACTGAAATACACAATCCTGATTCACTTTTTAAATAAAAATTCTAATAAATAAAAATATTATTTTTATTTAAATATTTATTCACTTATATATTTAAACCTTTTATTTAAATTAAAAATCTAGTTTTAAATTAAATATATATTTAAATCTTCAATTAAACATTGTTTGAAACAAAGTACCATTATGGCAAAGTACCACATCCGAGAACATAGTCGCGCACTCATGAAATTGCGTCCAGCCACCATGATTTTCCCCTGGTCCAAACCACCTCCCTGGTACTACCATACACCAAAGTACCATGTCAAAAATTTGTGCCAACCTTCCAAAAACCCAATGAAACACCGTGCCAGATCACTCCTTCTCTTTTTCTTCTACTACCCCCTACGGCTGTGCACGTGCACAACGATCCCACCACCGGACGACGCCCCAACCACCTCCTGCGAGTCACATCCGCTGCCCCGATCATCGATGACCACCTACTCCAGCTCCAGATCTTCTCCTTCTCGAAAATCCTCCTCTTCACCATTTAAAAAAAACATAACAGTAGTTTTACATTTTACCCCACCAAAAACCCACGGCCTCCTCCCATTCCGACCATCGGACCGGCCGCCACCACCCCCCACTGCTTCACCAGCCTCGGGCGCACCACCCAGCCAAGTCCTGGCCCACTCGAACCCACGTGGCCCCCATACGTCGCCAAAAAAACCCTTGAACCCGATAGTAGCCAAAACCATAGAACCACCTTGTACCCATCATCCCTTTATTTCAAAAATGTTTTGCTAGTTTTCCTAGCATACTAGGACCCAGATGATGGTCCATCTCCGTCCGCAACCTCTCCGATCAACCAGATGATCGGAATTTACCCAATTCCCAATTTTTGCTTCTTCCCCAAATTTCCATGATTTAGGAAAATAAAAATCATGATTTTTCTTTCAAAATCATGATTCCTATCCATCATCGCATTTGTACTCTCAAAACAATGTTTTATGATGTTTGAAAATCATGTTTGATTTTATGAACCAGAGACTATACTGTTGTTTTTCTTTTCTTTGTTTTTAAACCAACAGTAAAGTAATTTTGCAAAACTTGTTTGGTTTGAGTACTGAAATCACTGAGTAAAGGGTTTTAAAACATAGCATTGCTACCTACATTCAATTCAGTAACATAGATTGGTCTGGACCTGTGGGTTTGTAAGATTTAAACAAGGTAACAGGAAGACAATGACAGGCAATACACTCCTGTTGATCAACAGACTTGCCATATTAATCTCTCCCTACCTCAAAAATGCCCCAAATCAAATTGGTGAATGAGTAATAGGTGATGTAAAAACAAGTATATGTATTGAACCCACTTGTAATACTCATACAAATCAAGGACAATGATTCTGACAAAATCTAATAGTGTTTGCAGTGTCAATCCTGACTGTGATACATATACTTACTGCCTTGTTATTGATCTCAGGTTTAGTTCTCTCTTTGTACATGCTTCTGTTTTGAGTCAAAACCAAAGTTTTAAAGCATGTACAGGTTTTAATCAAACCACTTAAATGTTAAGATCAACCTTTATATTGTCCATTCTGAAATAGTAAACAAAAACAGTTTTACTACTCCAAGGATCTACTGTCTTTTATTTTGTTTGCTCCCTGTTCTTTGTTCACATACAATTCAGATTTCACATGAGATTTAAGCAGCCAATAAAATCTATTCAGAAGCATCTTTATATGTATATACATTTGCATCCTAATATTCAACCAAAGTTGCACTCAATCAGACAAAGCAAGCCGTAGCATTCAAGGGAACAACATAGAAAATGCAGGAAATTTAAACAGAAATTTTAAATCAAGTTTACTCACCTGAATAGCTCAAGAACCTTGTTGTTTCTTTGCTAGAAAGTATATGGATTTGTGAAGAAAAGTGATGCATGCCATGTCTTTATATAGTAGGAGGAAAATAGTAAAATATGATGTGCATTAAATGCAGGTTGATGAATGAGGAGACAAAACAGTTTCTGTTTAGTGATGACTATTGAAAGAAAAAAAAAACATTTACCTCAGACCTACCTAGGATTTCACCTGGCTTTAGCCGCAATTTCATATGTGATATTTCTTGCGCCAGCCCATTCATTGGTGCACCAAGAACAACCAATTAAATGCACCATGTACTTCATGTTTTTTTTTCTAATTTTATCATAGGTTTTTAGCCAAAAATAGTAGCTCCTATGATACCCTTTTTAGCTCAGTTTTCACATGTATGTAGCTCTCACCTTTCTTACACAACATGTGCTGATTTAACATGAGTATAAAATATGATACCTTGGCTTCCAAGGCATGAACAAAATCTGAATTTTCTGCACAGTTTTATCTTACGGCCAGGTCATGATTTGGCATAGAAAAATCATAGAAAAATCCTTTCTAAAAGGTTTAACTAGGGAAGTGAAGAAACATGTTTGTTGTACAAAATCTTGGTGGTCATATAGTCACATATGCAAGTGTTTTTGGGGACAAAAGAGGAGAAATTTTCAGAAAATAAAAATGAAAAGATTTTAAAAATACTGAAAATGTTAGAACAAAAAGACATTGTCATGTGAAGTGTACCCATGCTTTCCATCCTTGTTCAAGGGTAGTTTCTAGTCTAGGCTCCTTTTGTGTAGTTACAACTAGATGTAGGTGATGTTATGAACTCATGTTTGTAAGTGAATGCAAGTAAAATGGATATTCATGTTTTGATGTTTTAATGAAACATGAATGCTTTGATAAATCTTGCTTTTGTTGATGAGATGTGATTTCAACAAGCTTCTTGGCAAAATAAAAAAATGCTTTGTTGTAAAACCAAAATTTTACTTAAAATGTAAGGCTTTTTGAAATCCTTTTCTAAAAGAATAAACACAAGTGGAAAATGGCATTTTAAAAATGCTATATAAAATTTTCATAAACAACACATAGGAGAATAGTTTTTAAACAAAAGCTATAACACACCATGCTAAAATCTATGCATAGCAAAAACAAGTGTTTGTAAGCGCTGTATTCATGCAAGTGTTATCATAAAACTTTAACATGTATTAGAAATTTTAAGGTTTTAAGTTTAAACTCGTATTTATACATACGTACTTACGATCAAAATATAGTCAGTGATGTATAAAAGGTCCAAGTCGTTACATTCTACCCCCCTTATAAAAATTTCGTCCTCGAAATTTGTAAACAGAAGGTAAGCAAAAGATAATATATATATATATTATACGTCAAACTGGCTATAGCAAAATACAAGTACTATACTCGACTAGTATCGAGTTATAGACTACAGCAAAATACGAGTACTACTATATATACATATCAGTCATGCTACTAGTACTATATACAACACCATCCAGTCTGTCCGTCTACTCGGATCCACTGCTAATCTCGATGACGTCCTCGTCATCAGAAATAATAATCATCTCGTCATCATCCGAGATGGTCACTATGTCCACATCATCAGAGATATAGATCACATCCTTGCTGTCGGAGATGCAAATCACCTCCCTACTATCTGATATCTCAATCACCTCCACTGGCTCCTCCATCTCCTCAGGTATATCGTCGTCATAAATTTCAATAATCTCAACTGGTGATGGTGGGTGCAGTATCATGTCTGGGTATGAACTCTCCATAAGTGTCTCTAAGTGTCCCTCATTTGCCAAAAACTGGGCCATCTGCTGCTCTAACTGATCCCATAAAACTGCCAACTGGCCACCCATGGGGACAGGATGAGGATGAATCCATGGTCCAAACTATGGCTGTTGTTGTGGGACATCCTCCTCTGGCTGATGTTGGGCTAACGGGATATCCTCCAGTGGCAAATGCTCCTCCGGCTCGTGGTCTGGATCCTCCTCTGGGTCGTCCTCTGGGTCGTCCTCTGGGTCATCCTCAGGGTCATCCTCTACCGGCTCATCCTCAGGGTCATCCTCTACCGGCTCATCCTCAGGGTCCCTATCATCATCATCACCACTATCATCATCACCATCATCATCATCATCACCATCATCATTACCATCCCCGTCACCTGCTCCCTCACCTATGTAGTATCCTCCCTGATGGTCCTCCCCATCCTGGTCTGACTCCTGTGGTAAGTCTCTGCTGCTGTCCTCATCATATGAAGGCTCTCTCTGGTAAATGCCCGACTCCTCAGAGTCGACATACCTCCTCTCGCCCTCATGCTCCTGGGAACCTGTCATCTCATGGATACTAATACCAGTATACATCCTCAGTCTCTGGAGTGGCGTCATCCTCTTCCTAGTTGTTCTCTTAAATATCGGTGCCATCTGAAAAAGAAACAAAGAACATATTTCAGTACAAATGATAGTAACTGAAAGAGTTCATGAATCCTATGAATGCTGAATCCTTGTATCATCCATAATCCACAGCGATGAAAACCCAAATTTCCCTTTCATACAAAAGATACATTCATACAATGCATACAACACTATCATACATCACATATGTCATACATCCAAACAACATACAAACATCTAGTCCACAACAAAATCTGGATAAAATTTCCTGATTTGCTTCTCCGTCTCCCAAGTACAGTCATATGGGTTTTCACTCCACTGTATCTTGAGCAGTTTCACGACCTTACCCCGGAGTTGCTTCTCTTCCTTGTCTACTACATAGACCGGATATCTGACTACCGTCAAGTTTGGTTCAATATCCAAATCTTCTTGACCCGATGGCTCTAGAACCGAAGACGGATCGTACACACACTTGCGAAGATGAGACACATGGAAAACATTATGAATTCCAGCCATCCTTCCTGGTAATTCCACTCGATAAGCAAGAGATCCAACCTTCTCAAGAACACAGAAAGGTCCTACATATCGTGGAGCTAACTTTCCTGTCTTACCAAATCTGATCGTCCCCTTGATCAGTGAAATTTTCACAAATACAAAGTCTCCCACGGAAAAGTTTAGTTCCCTTCGCCTTTGATCCACATAGCTTTTCTGTCGGTCCTAGGCCTCCTTCATTCGTCTTTTAACCAATTCTACCTTCTCAGTTGCTTCTCGAATCATATCTGGTCCGAGAACAAGCTTATTTCCCGACTCTACCCAACAAGTTGGTGACCTGCACGGTTTTCCATAGAGAGCCTCATATGGGGCCATGCCTATACTTACCT
>JASFAX010003668.1:0-41819 GCA_030737875.1 Allium sativum
ACGAATATATATATATATATATACATATACTCCCCTCGTCCACAAACCATGGACAATATTTATTGATTGTGAATTGGTGTGAAAATTTTGGTGAATAATGCAAATGGTTGATAGAATTGTTTGTGGTTGATATTGTTTGGTTGTGGTTGAAAAATACCCATTGGTGATTGAAACAAATTTGAAATAAATTATGGAAAAGAAAAATTATACTCGCCTGCGTGCGAATTAGATGTATGAAATCCCCATTGTCAAAAACCGCGAGGTTTTAAGGTAGAGCGAGGAGCCGTACTCGGGACGGTGCCGGTTTTAATTACCCTGCCGTTATGCTGCCGAAATTTTGAATAATATTCATGTGTTGAAATTATTTCATGTGTTGAAACTAAAGTCATGTGTTGAAACTATATCCATGTGTGGAAATGCTCATGTGTTGAGAAGTCATGTGTTGAAAATTAAATTCATGTGTTGAATGTTAAACAATAAAAACCACATTTTTATTATATATAAGAAGTATGCAAAATATTCGTGTTATAAATAAATTGTTTCAACAATAAAAATTACATTTATCTTATATGTACAAACTATATAAAATATCCATGTGTGGAAATACTCATGTGTTAAGAAGTGCATGTGTGAAAAAGGTTGATGTGTTGAATAAAAAGATCGAACAATAAAAATTAAATTTTTATTGAGAATATGAAGTGTTAAAAACATTCATGTGGTGAATAAATATTTTAGATGATAAAAATACCATTTTTATCATATATGTGATTTGCTAAAAATATACAAGTTTTGAAATAAATATTTGTTTGCTATGAACATTATTTTTAACATGTATAAGAACTAAATAAAATAGTCATGTGTTGAAATATATTTTAGTTCACTAAAAATATCATTTTTAAATGAAGTGTGAAGTGTTGAAAATAACCACTTGTTCAAATAAATATGCATGAGTTGAAATATTCATAAATTAGCTAATGATATGATTTTTGCTTATGTATGCAACATTGGAATGAATGGTAACTTTAAACCAAATAGAATCAAATATGAAATTGAATGGAAAATGATAAGTGATAAGAATTGCACATATGTACATGCATATTTATTGAACAAGTTATAGCAAAGAGGCTAGAGAAGAGGAATAAAATTGTGTGCCCGACAAATAGGTACATGTTTACTGTTTTGCTTGTGTGATGATTTTATGAGTAGATTGGCTATCCGCTTGGCTTTTTCTTTTTCTTTTTGAGATGAGACGCCATTGTGACTATTTAGGAATTTTCCCAGCCCTTCCCGTACAAAGGAGGTTATGGCGAAAATTTCCAAAATTTAAAGGCGTTAGTGAAATATTTGAAGTGAAAGTGACATTGAAATCGCCGAATGAACTATATTTTTATATATATAAATATAAATAAAATTAAAACGAATCGAGGCCGTGCAGTTCGTGTTTTGAAACCGTGATTTCAAACGATTAGTGCGGGAGATCCGACCATCGGATTTTCCCGAAACCGCAACCGTTGGGTTCGCCTTGGAAATATCTTTCGGCACCAACTTTGTAAAGATCCAACGGTTGGATTGTCTGGAATGTTTAATTCAAATCTGAAGAAAAACAGTGCCAGAATCGATTATGTTTATATAAAAATATAAATATAATTAAATTAAATCGAATAACGACGCCGTAGTTCGTAATTTGAAATCGTAACTTCAAACGACTAGTGCGGGAGATCCGACCGTCGGATTTTCCCAAAATTGAAACCATTGGATTCGTTTTGAAAAGATATTTCTAATGATATAAAATTTGTGAAGATCCAACGGTTAGATTTTCAGATACGTGTAAAACAAATTTAGGGAAGAACAGCGCCAGTGCCTCGGCACGACCTGAAACGTCGTTTAATTAAATGCGGCGTTTTTAAATAAATAAAAATGGCGATATATCGTTATAAAATATTATAGGCGATACAGAATAGAAATAAACCGATTCTGCTTGGTTTGCTTGATATTTGATGGTTGAATGTGTTTAATATGAAAATTATACTAAGGAACTGAAATGTGAATGTTGAATAATTTAACCATGTGAAGAATTGATTTGAAAATCTAAATATACGTGGATTATTTGAAAAGGCCGAGAGCATTCTCATTTCAAATAATCGATCGACGGTGAGAAGTCGAAGAGTTGAACACGGTTCAAGACCGATGATCTTCACATTGGATGGATGGGCGCTACTGATGCTCATGATTGGAGTAGCTACCTTGAAGGAGCTGAAGTGGTAGCCATCCGGACGTATTGTCGATTGTGCGGATATGCGAGGAATATGGTGTCTCCGGCTTCGTTCAAACCCAGAACGAACTTGTAAATGGACTGTGTGTCTGACATTGGATTTTGTTCTGTGCTGATTGATCCCTATTAAATATATATCTGCTTGGCGGTGGAGAATTTATTCTCTTGCTTAGCGCCCTTCTCTGAGACGTACGAGCTCAGAGGTTATATATTGATAGAAATCTGTCGCATGGAGTGAATTGCCTGTGTGGCACGCCTAAGTGGCATATGATCAAGGCTTCTGTTGCAAAGCAAAGTCTTGTGGTTGATGATCAAAGCATGGCCTATGTGGCGTAGCTTTGTGTATAGCGTGGATTCGCGAGCCTCACACCTCGGTATGAGTCAAAAACGGGATAAGGACCGCTGGGAGAACACGACGTTTCTTTCTAGCTACGGTGGTCTCAGTGACTTGCCCGCCCTGACATTTATATATACTTTTCACCTGTGTGGTTGTTGGAATGCGAGGCGCCTCGATTATAGGTCTGTAAGGACCGGGAAACATGTGTTAAGGAATTGCCAATCCTCAAAAGTAAGAGAGGGCCGGCCCAGCCGATTCCAAGGACCGCTGTGTGCGATTCTGGGACATTTGCTAGAGTGTCTGGAACGGAGAGGAGCTTGCCCCTTTGCCTCGACTCATGATGGAATCCAATTTCCAATACAAAATTGTGGATGTGATTGTATTACTAGTATGGCGACATAGTAGATGGTAGCTATGCTGCCTAGGATTGATATTTATGATTGAATTTGCTTTTGAAACATATATGCACTAGTAATAATATCAAACACTTTTGTTTTATACGTATCAAGCATTTCTTGGCCATTATAAGGTAAAACTCTATCCTCCGTCTTGCGTTGCGTTGTGTGATGGGACCTGATCTTATAATGGCTTCATTTTTATAAAAAGCATTGCGATGATTTAATAATTTACTTTATTTCATGCACTAGCAATCAGTGGAGTAAACCCGTTCCGCGAAAGTGGCGTGGTCCTTTGATTTGCATTATTGTTGTTGTATAATTAGTTAAGTAGATTTCTCATACCAGTTCCATGACTGACTCGTAGTTTGTTTCACCTTGCAAACTCGGTTGCCCTTATTTTCACATGGGCAACGTAGTTCTAGGTAGCTGACGTATTTTGGATTGGCACCGCAACAGAGGTGCACTTTTGGCTCATGGCGAGGCTTGACTACACAGTGATGATTATGATTTTTCCGCCATCACTATATATGTATTATGATTCCGCCTCAGGCGATGTAGACTGATGTTTCGTTTATGTACTTCCTATGTATATGATTCCGCCTCAGGCGATGTAGACTGATTATGTACTATTTTGCACTAAGTTGTATCCTGCACTGCGCTCTCTGATGTGGTGAAATATATATGATTCCGCTGTCATATTTGTGTAAATTATTCTATTTCCTGTTTATGCTATTATCTATACTCTGCTAATGATAATTAATGTGTTATATTCCAATGATTATCCTTAACACCGTCGTATGGGGTTTTGGGATCGTCACAGGTGGTATCAGAGCTTTGGTTAACCTTAGTTCTGGAATGTAACATATTAAACACCTCGTCAGAATAGAATCAGTAGTATTCTAAGGCGAGTAGCTCATTAGAGATAGGGCTAATAATGTCCTAGAATGAGCTAAGCAGAATAGCAAAAATAATTTGATCAGTACACCGTTGTCTTTTCTTAAGTTCTTCTGCTTTCCCATACAATAAAATTATCGTTTTTGTAGGCTGACTCTTTTCTTGCTTATACAGAACTTGAACAATGGCTACCCGAGCAGCAACAGGTAGAGGAGGCCGAGCTGGCCGTGGCAGAGTACGAGGAGATGTCCCACCTGAAGATGGACCATTAATACAACCCCCAGCCGTTCAGCCATTCGAGCTCGACCGTGTGGCTAAAAGGTACAAGAATCTAGGAGGCAAAACCTTCTCTGGAACGGGCACTGTGATTGAGGCCTTGGCATGTCTAAAAACATGCGAAAAGATATTAGGAGGCCTGAGGCTGGGTGATCAAGGCAAAGCTTTCATGGGTGCCTGGCTTCTACAAGAGGAAGCCGAATTGTGGTGGGAAGCCATCACCGCAGAGAACAGAAATGCTGGTAGGACATGGGATGAATTCAAGGATTTATTCAAAGAAAAGTACGTCCTAGAGCAAGCCAATGAGCGCATGGACGACGAATTCGCAAATCTCCAGCAAGGAGACCTCTCTGTGCAAGACTACCTGAACAAGTTTACATAGTTATCTCGCTATGCTCCAGAGCTCATTGCGACCGCTAAGTCCAAGAACAAGAGGTTCATCCTCGGGCTAAAGCGTAAGTACCAAGACAGGGCAATGGACCACATCAAGCTGGCATTTTCTGAATTAGTGGAGATGGCATGCAATTATGAGGACCTAGATCAAAGGAACCTTGATCTGGACCGTGCTAAGAGCCAAGCAGGGAATAAACGCAGGCCCGCTATGAATCAAGCGTAGTCAAGCAACGCGGCATCCACCAATCAGCAGACTAGCAGGCCGCCAAAGGGAAGCTGCTACAATTGTGGCAAGGTGGGGCACTACTCCAATGTTTGCACAGCCCCGAAACGGCAGAAGACCAACTCTCAAGGTTCAAGCCAGAGCTCTCAGAACCCTCGTTCATGCTTTAACTGCCGTAGAATAGGACATCTTGTTAGAGATTGTCCCTTGCTTAAGAAGGCCGAGGTTGCTCATGTATATGACGGGACGAACCCGCCGGCTGCTTCCGATGGAGCAGGTAAACCTGATGTTTTGGGAGGTACTCTTGCAATTAAAAATATTCTTGTTTCTGTATTATTTGACACGGGTGCATCATGTAGTTTTATTGCAAGTAATACGGTTCATAAATTAAAGTTAAAACAAAGAAAGCTTAAAGAATCGGTTAAGGTTCATAATTCGATAGGAGGTTCTATTATTCTCAGTTCGTATTATAAAGTTCCTGCTTCTTTTTCTCGATACCGGTTTCCTTTTGATCTAGTTGTTATGGATTTTCCTAAGTTTGATATCATTCTCGGGCTAGATTGGTTAACGAAATACGAAGCTGAAGTAAAGTGTACGGAAAGGATAGTAAAAATTAGAACGAAGCTTGGATATATTACTGTACCATGCCATGGTTGAAATCCAGATAGAGAAGAATTTTGGTCTGCGTTAGAAGTTATCCCCACTTCCTTAGAAAAGATTCATGTTGTTAGAAACTATGCGGATGTGTTTGAAGAAATCGAAAACTTACCTCCGCAAAGAGAAATAGAATTCAGAATCGATCTAATTCCCAATGCCAGACCAGTAGTACATCCAATTCGAAGAATGACTCCAAAAGAAAAAGAAGAATTAGGCGATCATACTCGTCAACTGCTATGGAAGGGTCCGATCAGACCTATCTTTTCTAGTTGGGGTGCAGCTGTAGTGTTTGCCCCAAAGTCAGACGGTACTCTCCAATTGTTTGTTGATTACCGAGACCTCAACAAACAGACGCTCAAAAATAAATATCCGTTACCCCGCATCGATGATCCGTTAGACCAATTAAATGGGGCGAGAGTATTTTCTAGAATGGACCTAGCTACAGGTTTCCATCAACTGAGAATTGCCGAAGAGTGTGTTCCTTTGACAGCTTTCAGAGGTCCTGACGTATTTTATGAATGGTTAGTGAGATGACCCCAAACCCCGTACTAACGGCGGCAAGGGTAATCCTTGGAATATAACACAGAAACAGATAATAGCAGAACAGAATTAAATAAATACATCAGATAATGTATAATAGAATACACTGGATAAACGTAATCATCAGAGTTACACAGTATACAGGATCATACTTAGAAAAAATACAGTTCAGCTATACATCATGTCTACAGCGGAAAAACAAAAATAATGTACAATAGGAGCTGAACAGCATAAAAAGTGATAAATGATAAAATCCATCTTCAGCTCCAGTTATCCAGAAATAACCAGCTAAACCTGAATATAAGGCTGCCCGTATAGAAAAAGGGGCACCCGAGTTTGAAAGTGAAACAAACTACGAGTCAGTCATGGGACTGGTATGAGAAATCTACTCAACACATTTAATATATGGCAAATCACAGGACCACGCCACTTTCGTGGAACGGGTTTACTCCATTGGATTGCCAGTGCTTTAAAACAAATCATTCTTTTAAACATCGCAATGCTTTTTATAAAAATGAAGACATTATAAGACTCAATTCCCATTACACAATGCAACGCAAACCGGAGGATAGAGTTTTTACCTTATAACGGCCAAAATATGCTTGATACAAATAAAACAAAGGCATTTGATATTATAGCTAGTGTTTATATGTTTTGAAAACAATTTCAAATCATAACTACCAATCATAGACGGCATTAATGCCCCATACCACTATGTCGCTATATATATGTATACAATCAAAACCGCACAGTCACGTATTTGGAAATTGGATTTCCGTCATGAACCAAGGCAAAAGATAGTCCTTACCGAATTCGAGACTGCCTAGCCCGAGTCTCATGATCAGAGCTCGAGTGACCCTTGGATCGTCAGGGTCGGTCCACTGATGTGGATTAAAATGCCCGAACACTGCGTTTCGCCACCCTTTGGGGCGTAAGCGGGCCAACGAATGACTACATCGGACCCAGATCGTCCGATCTAACCGAGGCGCCTCGCAACAGCAACAAACACATAAGTCAAACTCATCAAGGCGTGTAAAACCACTGGCACCACTTCTAGCTAGGAGGAAACGCGGGCCCTCCCTGAGGTCCTTTCTCCCGTTTCTGGTTCATACCGGGGTGTGAGGCTCGCGAATTTACGTTATACACAAAGCTACGCCACACGGGCGGGGCTTTGATCATCACCACAAGACTTTGCTTTTCAATAGAAGCCCTGATCACTGCATCTTAGCATGCCACACAGGCAATTCACACCGTGCAACTGATGGCTATCAATCACACAGAATGAATTCCAATGTCAGACACACTGTCCATTTGCAAGTCCGTTCTGGGTCTGAACGAAACCGGAGGCACTATATACCTCGCAAACGCATCGATCACCATGTACGTCTGGACGATCAGCACTCATTATCCATATTTCGGGATGCCTCCCAATCAGGACCTCGGTTGCCATCCAAACGAGGTGAAGATCTCCGGTCTTCAACCACCGTCTTCTTCTTCGATTCCTTATCGTCGATTCAGTTATTCAGAATGGGATAAACCCGGCTTTCTGAAAAACTCACGTATATAATAAACAAGTGCAACTCTAACATACACACGCATCATTTCAATTCATTAGTCACTAACCGTCAATCAGTAAGAGAACGATTTCCCAAATATTAACCCCGAAGGCCGAAACCAACATCAGATCAACACCCAGGAAACCATTCGACTTAGCCAACCTTCAGTTAATTTCTAAATCACATCCATATCGTTTATAATATTTTATAACGATTTGTCGCTATTTTTATTTATTTTAAAATAGCCAATTTATTTAAAACGACGCTTTGGGCCATAACGCGGCCGTGGCGCTATTTTTCTTCAGATTTGATTTACACATATCTGAAAATCTAACCGTTGGATCTTCACAAAATTTACATCATTAGAAAGATCTTTTCAAAACAAATCCAACGGTTCCAGTTTCGGGAAAATCCGACGGTCGGATCTCCCGGTATAATCGTTTGAAGTTTCAATTTCAAAATACGAACTGCAGCGTCGTTATTCGATTAAATGTAATTATATTTACATATATATATATATATATATAAATATAATCGATTCTGGCGCTGTTTTTCTTCAGATTTGAATTAAACATTCCATACAATCCAACCGTTGGATTTTTACAAAGTTGGTGCCGTTGGAAAGATATTTCCAAGGCGAACCCAACGGTTGCGATTTCAGGAAAATCCGATGGTCGGATCTCCCGGTATAATCGTTTGAAATCACGGTTTCA
The DNA here is from genome assembly GCA_030737875.1 of Allium sativum. NCBI lineage: Eukaryota > Viridiplantae > Streptophyta > Magnoliopsida > Asparagales > Amaryllidaceae > Allium > Allium sativum. Next base: position 8,260 of record JASFAX010003668.1, read on the forward strand.
AAATACGAACTGCAGCGTCGTTATTCGATTATATATAATTATATTTATATATAAATATAGATTCTTCGATTTCAAAGCTATATTCTTTTCATACATTGGATAAAAATGATATTTTTATCTAACTGTCTTCTATTTCAACACTTCACTATCTTTAACAATTCATTTATATAATAAAAATGTGATTTTTATTATAAAACAATTCATTTCAAAACACGATTATTTTCTATAGTTCATATAGGTGATAAAATAGGATTTTTATTATAAACCCATTTATTTCAAAACACGACTATTTTCTATAGTTCATATAGGTGTTAAAAATGTGATTTTTTATTATAAAACAATTTATTTTAAAATATGAATACCATTCAACACATGAATTTCAATTCAACGAATGAATTTCGATTCAACACATGAAGGTTTTCTATAGTTTGTATATATCGATAAAAATGTGATTTTTATATTTTAAAACACGAACACCATTCAACACATGAATTTCAATTCAACGAATGAATTTCGATTCAACACATGAAGGTTTTCTATTCAACGAATAAATATAGTTTCAACAAATGAAAATAATTCAAACAAATGAATATTATTCAAAATTTCGGCAGCGTAATGGCAGGGTAGTTAAAACTGGGACCGTTCCTAGTACGGCTCCTCGCTCTACCTTAAAACCTCGCGGTTTTTGACAATGGGGAATCATTCATCTAGTTCGCACGCAGGCGGCATGTATATTTATTTCATTTCCACAAACTAATCCTATGTGGTTTCAACCAAATATTTCTCAACCACAAATGGGTATTTTTCAACCACAATCAATCAATTCCAATCACAAACAATTTCAATCAACCATTCGCTATCAATCAATTTTCACACCAATCACAATCAATAAATATCGTCCATGGTTTGTGGACGAGGGGAGTATATATATATATATATATATATATATATATATATATAGCAATTCACTTCTATTTCAACACATATATAATTTTTTTACAACGCATATATAACTTATACATCGAACGTACAACTTATACAACGCTTATACATGAGGTGTACAATGCTTATATAACCCATACATCGACTATATAATTTATACATCGTCGTTTTCCATATCGTTTATAAATTAGAAATCTCACATTGGGTTCCACTCCACCAAAAATAGCAGAAGGCTCAGAAAAATATGCAGTCTCTTCTAGAAGGTAGAAGACGTCCACACGAGTCCACTGTCTCTTGTTTCACTGGATTTTGTCAACACATGAAAAATATATGATTTTTCAAAGTTTGCAACGGTTTAAAGGTGTTAAAACTGTTGAAATTAAATATGGCCGTATACCTTTCAATATGGTTCAAATCTAGGTTTGATCTTTTCTCACAATCCGAAGCACGATATGCCGATCAATCTAAGCCACGTCGACGAGCTTGGAGAGGCGTGCCTGCACCCCTGACGGCGGCGAACTCGGCGGCGACAAGGAAGAGAAAATCGGTCGCGAACGGAGCGACTTTGGGGAGGTGCTGCGCAGTGATTCCTCGACGATAGAGGGCAAACTTAGTATGGATTTGAAGTGGAGATTCAGATCTTCAAAAAACCCAACTGTGTCGATCGATTTCGTTGAGCCGATTCGCCGTAATCGAGGTGGGAAGAACGGAGAGTGTTTCCGCCGTTCGTTCAGGGAGAGAGAAAGGATTTTTTTTATAAAAATTATGATTGGCCGGGGGTTTTTAAAGGGGTTTTCTGACACGACCACCAATCTAAACCCAACGACTATCGTCCCCAGCGTTTTACCCCCATTCCGAACACAATGGAATATGTTTCGTAGGCCCATTCGACTGTTTCAGTCAGTTTCCATTCAATTTAAAATATATAACATTCAATATTCGATTTGAACGTACATTTCAATTTGCCAGGGCCATAAACTGATTCGAAAAATTTCAGAAAAATAAATCTGGCTATGTTTTGACGATACGGTCCCAACAAAACTAGTTTCGTCGAATTCTGAGACCGTTTGCAAAAAGGCCCATTTCTGGTCGATCCAATTTAACTGTAATTGACCAAAACACGTTTTCCTTTGCCACGCTCATATACTAGCTTCAAAAATTATTAAATTTGAAATCTAGCAATAACTTCACATCTCGGATCCAACAAAAGTGGTTTCGTCTAATTCCGAGGTCGTTTGCAAAATGGCCAATTTCACGGGCTATATAAATTCCATAGCGACCTTTCTGAAAATTCATTTGGCCATAACTTTTGCTTTCCGCTATGAAAATTCGATTTTTCAGATTCGTTAGAAAGGTATTCACTAACAGATTTAAATATTTTTGGTTTCACTCAAATCCGTTTTGTTTTGCACCCGGTACAGTCCGACAAAGTTGGAATTCAATTTTTGAAACTGCAGCGCCCTTTCAGGCCTTGTTTATAATTAGAATTAATTATATTCGTTTTCAATTGTCGATTCAAACTCACTTTTCATCGCTATTATTTAAAATATTTATTTTAAATATTTAAAATCCATTATTTTAGCCAATTTAATTTTTTTAAATTGGTTCAGATTTTCTGGGTCGTTACAATCTCCCCCACTTAAAACTTTTCGTCCCCGAAAAGGAACAAAGTCGAAAGTGGTTTGATTAATCAACTCTATGTTCGATCTGGCTTCCATTCTCCAACTTTTCAGTTTCTGAGAAATTTCAAATTCTTCAAAAATTTGGCTAACACCCAGAATTTTCGAAAAATTTCGCCATAACCTCCTTTGTATAGGGAGAGGTTTGGAAATTTATTGGGCCGTATTAGGTACCCAATAAATCCTAATAAGCATACACATATTTATAGTGATATATTTTGGTGTTTACAGGGGAGCGTGTATTGATAATAACTCCAGAGGATAAATTCTCGTCACCCTGTCAAAGCCTGATGGAGTGTGTATTTTAAATGCTCCAGAGGATAAATCCTCGTCACCTCATCCCGTGTGGGAAATAAATAGTCCATGTGCCGTATCTAATAGCTAGAGAGACGTGGTTATTGTCAACTCCAGACCCGTGTGGGGTTTTTATTAATCTGGCAATTTTATCGTTACAATTTAAATAGTCCATATCAGTCATCAGTTCAACCTGTAAAATATAGTCATCGCCATACAAGCCTCCCGCTCGTATGGTAAATCTTCCACCTCGTCACACAAGCTCCAAATGCTTATGTGGTATATGATGAAGTATGCCTATCTTCAGAAGTATGCCATGCAGTGTAGTTCAAAATTAATTGTTACTATCCTATGGCGATGTTTATTATTTCACACAGAATAACCAACACTCCGCATCCAATGGCATTCACAGGAGTTGATATAATAATATTTCGCATCCAACTCATTAAGGTTTACCTATTTGTCAGGCACGCAAATAAAATCTTTACTCAACAGCTAATCCATTTACCTGTTCAAACATATATAATGCACATGTATATATTTCAATCTATTTTCTAATCAGTTAAATGTGTGATATAATCGAATAAATTCTACCATTCATTCTATTACTGATTAAATTAACTATTTTTTTAATAATTTAATTAATCAAATCTACAATCACACAACACAAACAACAATCAAATTGTTTTTGACATTTCAAAAATATACTAATCAATTTCTATACTCTTTTAACTTTTCAAATATATATCTTTTATATATTCAAAAATCATATTTCTAAAACCAGACTTTATATATAATCACAAATACGTTATTTAAAAACATATAACTCTCAACTCGTTCTAGGGCACTTCTGACCCCATCTCTAACGAATTGTTCAGATTCTGCTGTACTCATACTAGGATATTGTTGATCCTATCTGTATAGAGTTACCCGTCCTAGAACACTACTGGTTCTATCTCTGACGAATTCGTTAATATGTTATATTCCAGAACTAAGCTTAACCAAAGCTCTGATACCAAATGAGACGACCCCTAACCTCGTACTAACGGCGGCAAGGGTAATCCTTGGAATATAACACAGAAACAGATAATAGCAGAACAGAATTAAATAAATACATCAGATAATGTACAATAGAATACACTGGATAAACGTAATCATCAGAGTTACACAGTATACGGGATCATACTTAGAAAAAATACAGTTCAGCTATACATAATGTCTACAACGGAAAAACAAACATATTGTACAATAGGAGCTGAACAACATAAAATGAGATAAATGATAAAATCCATCTTCTGCTCCAGCTATCCAGAAAGAACCAGCTAAACCTGAATACAAGGCTGCCCGTGTAGAAAAAGGGGCACCCGAGTTTGAAAGTGAAACAAACTACGAGTCAGTCATGGGACTGGTATGAGAAATCTACTCAACACATTTAATATATGGCAAATCACAGGACCACGCCACTTTCGTGGAATGGGTTTACTCCATTGAATTGCCAGTGCTTTAAAACAAATCATTCTTTTAAACATCGCAATGCTTTTTATAAAAATGAAACCATTATAAGACTCAGTTCCCATCACACAATGCAACGCAAACCGGAGGATAGAGTTTTTACCTTATAACGGCCAAAATATGCTTGATACGAATAAAACAAAGGCATTTGATATTATTGCTAGTTTTTATATGTTTTGAAAACAATTTCAAATCATAACTATCAATCATAGACGACATTAATGCCCCATACCACCATGTCGCCATATATATGTATACAATCAAAACCGCACAGTCACGTATTTAGAAATTGGATTTCCGTCATGAACCAAGGCAAAAGATAGTCCTTACCGAATTCGAGACTGCCTAGCCCGAGTCTCAGGATCAGAGCTCGAGTGACCCTTGGATCGTCAGGGCCGGTCCACCGATGTGGATTAAAATGCCTGAACACTGCGTTTCGCCGCCCTTTGGGGCGTAAGCGAGCCAACGAATGACTCCATCGGACCCGGATCGTCCGATCTAACCGAGGCGCCTTGCAACAGCAACAACCACATAAGTCAAACTCGTCAGGGCGTGTAAAACCACTGACGCCACTTCTAGCTAGGAGGAAACGCAGGCCCTCCCTGAGGTCCTTTCTCCCGTTTCTGGTTCATACCGGGGTGTGAGGCTTGCGAATTTACGTTATACACAAAGCTACGCCACACGGGCGGGGCTTTGATCATCACCACAAGACTTTGCTTTTCAACAGAAGCCCTGATCATTGCATCATAGCATGCCACACAGGCAATTCACACCGTGCAACTGATGGCTATCAATCCCACAGAATGAATTCCAATGTCAGACACACTGTCCATTTGCAAGTCCGTTCTGGGTCTGAACGAAACCAGAGGCACTATATACCTCGCAAACCCATCGATCACCACGTACGTCTAGACGATCACCACTCATTATCCATATTTCGGGATGCCTCCCAATCAGGACCTCGGTTGCCATCCAAACGAGGTGAAGATCTCCGGTCTTCGACCGCCGTCTTCTTCTTCGATTCCTTATCGTCGATTCAGTTATTCAGAATGGGATAAACCCGGTCTTTCTAAATAACTCGCATATATAATAAACAAGTGCAACACTAACATACACACGCATCATTTCAATTCATTAGTCACTAACCGTCAAATAGTAAGAGAACGATTTCCCAAATATTAACCCCGAAGGCCGAAACCAACATCAGATCAACACCTAGGAAACCATTCAACTTAGCCAACCTTCAGTTAATTTCTAAATCACATCCGTATCATTTATAATATTTTATAACGATTTATCGCTATTTTTATTTATTTTAAAATAGCCAATTTATTTAAAACGACGCTTCGGGCCATAACGCGGCCGTGGCGCTGATTTTCTTCAGATTTGATTTACACATATCTGAAAATCTAACCGTTGGATCTTCACAAAATTTACATCATTAGAAAGATCTTTTCAAAATGAATCCAACGGTTCCAGTTTCGGGAAAATCCGACGGTCGGATCTCCCGGTATAATCGTTTGAAGTTTCAATTTCAAAATACGAACTGCAGCGTCGTTATTCGATTAAATATAATTATATTTATATATATTTATAAATATAATCGATTCTGGCGTTGTTTTTCTTCAGATTTGAATTAAACATTCTAGACAATCCAACCGTTAGATCTTTACAAAGTTGGTGTCGTTGGAAAGATATTTCCAAGGCGAACCCAACGGTTGCGGTTTCGGGAAAATCCGATGGACGGATCTCCCGCACTAATCGTTTGAAATAACGATTTCAAAACACGAACTGCACGGCCTCGATTCGTTTTAATTATATATATATATATATATATATATATATATATAGTTCATTCGGTGATTTTAATGTCGTTTTCACTTCAAATATTTCACTAACGCCTTTGGATTTTAAATCGTGATATTCAAATGACTAGTGTGTGCCCAAGAAATAGCCAAAGGCGTTAGTGAAATATTTGAAGTGAAAACGACATTAAAATCACCGAATGAACTATATATATATATATATATAATTAAAACGAATCGAGGCCGTGCAGTTCGTGTTTTGAAATCGTGATTTCAAACGATTAGTGCGGGAGATCCGTCCATTGGATTTTCCCGAAACCGCAACCGTTGGGTTCGCCTTGGAAATATCTTTCCAACGGCACCAACTTTGTAAAGATCTAACGGTTGGATTGTCTGGAATGTTTAATTCAAATCTGAAGAAAAACAACGCCAGAATCGATTATATTTATAAATAAATATAATTAAATTAAATCGAATAACGACGCTGCAGTTCATAATTTGAAATCGTAACTTCAAACGACTAGTGCGTGAGATCCGACCGTCGGATTTTCCCAAAATTGAAACCGTTGGATTCGTTTTGAAAAGATCTTTCTAATGATATAAAATTTGTGAAGATCCAGCGGTTAGATTTTCAGATATGTGTAAAACAAATTTAGGGAAGAACAGCGCCAGTGCCTCGGCATGACCTGAAACGTCGTTTAATTAAATGCGGCGTTTTTAAATAAATAAAAATGGCGATATATCGTTATAAAATATTATAGGCGATACAGAATAGAATTAAACCGATTCTGCTTGGTTTGCTTGATATTTGATGGTTGAATGTGTTTAATATGAAAATTATACTAAGGAACTGAAATGTGAATGTTGAATAATTTAACCATGTGAAGAATTGATTTGAAAATCTAAATATACGTGGATTATTTGAAAAGGCCGAGAGCATTCTCATTTCAAATAATCGATCGACGGTGAGAAGTCGAAGAGTTGAACACGGTTCAAGACGGACGATCTTCACATTGGATGGATGGGCACTACTGATGCTCATGATTGGAGTAGCTACCTTCAAGGAGCTGAAGTGGTAGCCATCCGGACGTATTGTCGATTGTGCGGATATGCGAGGAATATGGTGTCTCCGGCTTCGTTCAAACCCAAAACGAACTTGTAAATGGACTGTGTGTCTGACATTGGATTTTGTTCTGTGCTGATTGATCCCTATTAAATATATATCTGCTTGGCGGTGGAGAATTTATTCTCTTGCTTAGCGCCCTTCTCTGAGACGTACGAGCTCAGAGGTTATATATTGATAGAAATCAATCGCATGGAGTGAATTGCCTGTGTGGCACGCCTAAGTGGCATATGATCAAGGCTTCTGTTACAAAGCAAAGTCTTGTGGTTGATGATCAAAGCATGGCCTATGTGGCGTAGCTTTGTGTATAGCGTGGATTCGCGAGCCTCACACCTCGGTATGAGTCAAAAACGGGATAAGGACCGCTGGGAGAACACGACGTTTCTTTCTAGCTACGGTGGTCTCAGTGACTTGCCCGCCCTGACATTTATATATAATTTTCACCTGTGTGGTTGTTGGAATGCGAGGCGCCTCGATTATAGGTATGTAAGGACCGGGAAACGTGTGTTCAGGAATTGCCAATCCTCAAAAGTAAGAGAGGACCGGCCCAGCCGATTCCAAGGACCGTTGTGTGCGATTCTGGGACATTTGCTAGAGTGTCTCGAACGGAGAGGAGCTTGCCTCTTTGCCTCGACTCATGATGGAATTCAATTTCCAATACGAAATTGCGGATGTGATTGTATTACTAGTTTGGCGACATAGTAGATGGTAGCTATGCTGCCTAGGATTGATATTTATGATTGAATTTGCTTTTGAAACATATATGCACTAGTAATAATATCAAACACTTTTGTTTTATACGTATCAAGCATTTCTTGGCCATTATAAGGTAAAACTCTATCCTCCGGCTTGCGTTGTGTGATGGGACCTGATCTTATAATGGCTTCATTTTTATAAAAAGCATTGCGATGATTTAATAATTTACTTTATTTCATACACTAGCAATCCGTGGAGTAAACCCGTTCCGCGAAAGTGGCTTGGTCCTTTGATTTGCATTATTGTTGTTGTATAACTAGTTAAGTAGATTTCTCATACCAGTCCCATGACTGACTCGTAGTTTGTTTCACCTTGCAAACTCGGTTGCCCTTATTTTCACATGGGCAACGTAGTTCTAGGTAGCTGACGCATTTTGGATTGGCACCGCAACAGAGGTGCACTTTTGGCTCATGGCGAGGCTTGACTACACAGTGATGATTATGATTTTTCCGCCATTACTATATATGTATTATGATTCCGCCTCAGGCGATGTAGATTGATGTTTCATTTATGTACTTCCTATGTATATGATTCCGCCTCAGGCGATGTAGTCTGATTATGTACTATTTTGCACTAAGTTGTATCCTGCACTGTGCTCTCTGATGTGGTGATATATATATATATAATTATGTTGTCATATTTGTGTAAATTATTCTATTTCCTGTTTATGCTATTATCTGTACTATGCTAATGATGATTAATGTGTTATATTCCAATAATTATCCTTAACACCGTCGTACGGGGTTTTGGGATCGTCACACTTTCGGTTAAAGCTTCAATCTCATACCCCTTTTATAGGGTGCGACGGGTTTCAGAAAGGCTTGATTTGGGAATTTTTGGTCTCGATAGAGCGGATTTGGTTCAGACGAATTGAAGAAGCTTAGGGTGGTTCTTGGCTCGTAGGCGCACGTTGTGGTACCACTTGGAGGAGCTCCAATCAACCACTATAAAACGCGGCATCTACTGCAGTTAACCTAAAACAAAAGGTTGCGATCCCGGTTGGACTTCGAGTGTAACTCGAGATGATGAGATGATGATTTAGGGATGTTTGATTTCAGATTTGGTTATGAAAAAGGCTACGGTCTTCAAAACTTTTTTTGAATAGGAAGAAATCGAGTTCAACTAGAGTTAAGTTATGCGATTTTGGGGAGCACTTGCAAGTTGAAGATTTTACTGTGAAGATCTAAACGATGGGAAGTTGCGATGGGGTTTAACTGAGGTGGAGCGACAGTAGCAGATGAAGGATGTTTATAGTATGAAGCTGTAGGGAATAATCGAGGGGAGTAATAGGATTGTAGCGATTTTGGGAGGGTTCGGTCTGTGTTGAATAAGGGTCTCGTGGATCTGTTGAAAGGAAGAATGGGGGCAGTCTGGCCAAAAGAAGATGGAACATTTGTGTATGGTGATGTTTATTTGAAATTTGCGGTATGGAAAGAAGGAGAAAATGTATGGCAGAAGGTTGGCACAAGCAGATTGAAACTTGCCTTCGAGAAGAAAGTTTTAGCTTGAATTTAGGTAATTTGCCTTAATTTAGTAATAAATTTTTAATTTCATTTGGAATAGTTCGATGGCTTAAACACTGAATTTTCATGTTAGATTTATACAAGATTTATCGAACAGAATCAGTCAAGTAATCCGTAGCTGCGAGATACCTAATCAGAAATTAAAATTCGAAACAGAATGGATCGAATTAAAACCCTCGTGATTAAATCTCACTCAATTTATTTATTTTGAATTATTTTTGGTCGTTAAAAATATATTGCTGGTTGTTTGGATGCCTTGAAATATTGTTGTGGCTATATAATATATATATTAGTTATTTAAGATTGGTGTTTGTGGTTATTATATATATATTGGTGGTTGGATTCCCACATACCATCAGTGGATGCCCGCAGTATCATCAACGGATGACCCTATGCACCCCACGCTATGATAGTGGATAACCTTCTATACCGCAATATCCTGCCTTGAAGCAAGATGGGTATTATTTATGTTGACTAACGTCTGTGAATGTAGGAAAACAAGTTGGAGGAATCCAACTGGATTCCTCAAAAATATTATCATTTGTTTGGTTTAATATATGTTATCTTATATGATGTGTTAGAAAAACCCGTGATTTGATAATTTGGTATTTTGGATGTTTGAAATATCACTGGGCCTAAATGATAATTTATAGAAATATCGTAAATAGGGTTTTGAAATTTAAAAAGGAAAATTTTATTTTTCTAAAACAGAATTTGAATTTAGAAGGGGCTAAAGATATTTACTTGTTTTTGAAAATAAATAAAAACAAGTATTGCATTTATAAACGATGTTTTTAAATTAAATAACCAGGGAATTGAAGTAAATTTATAAACGGTGTTTATAAATAAAATGGAGTGATTTTGATTGGATAATCAGGGAACTGAATTGAATTTATAAACGATGTCTATAAATAAAGGGAAATAAATTATCATTGGATGATATGAATATTTTAAATTCAAATGTGAATTTAAAGATATGAATTGGAAATCGTTTTAAGTAGAAAACGATGAAATCTATTCCAATGTTCAGAATGGAAATTTAATTGGATAATTAAGTTAGTCTATACTGAATTTATAAAATAAATTATATCAAGATTGTAATAACCCGAAAATCCGAGCCAATTTAAAAATTTTAATTTGGCAATTTTGGTGAATTTTGATTATTTAAAATGAATTATTTTAAATAATAACGACGAGAAATTTAAAATGAATAGAAATAGAACGTATATATTTATATAAATCATCGTTAGAATATAAATATTTATTTATAATTATAAAAGGACTTGAAAGTGGCGTGGTAGTTCGAAAATTCGATTTCAAATTTCAATTGAACATACAGGATTCAAAATAAACCGGATTTTGGCGAAACCAAAAATATTAGAATTTATTTGAGAATATCTTTCCAACGAATCCGAAAAATTGAAATTTCATAGAGGAAATCAAAAGATATGTCCAGTTGAAAATTCAAAACAGTCGCTATGGAATTCTGGCCCTTAAAAATGGAAATTTTGCAAACGACCTCGGTTTTCGACGAAACCACTTTTTTTGGATCCGTGATGTCAAGTTATTGCTAGATTCCAAAATTCTTAATTTTCTGACTCAATATGTGAGCGTGGCAAAGTAAAACATGTTTTAGCAGTTTCAGTCAATTTCGATCGACCAAAAAATGGTCATTTTTCAAACGGTCTCAGAATTCGACGAAATTAGTTTTGTTAGGACTGTATCGTCAATATGAAGATAGAAAATATTTTTCAGGAATTTTTAGAGTTAGTATGTGACCCCCATAGATTGAAATGTGCGTTCAAATTCAATATATAGATTTATATTTTGATTTTGACGAAAACTGATCGAAACGATCGAATTAGCTTATGATACATATCCCATTGTGTTCGGAATGGGGGGTAATTAGCTAAGGACGACAGTCGGTGGGTTCGATTTCGAGTTTGAAATAAAAAGTTGCTTTTTGAAATTAAATAATTAAATAAATAACATAAAAAAAACCCTCTCCCTCTCTATTTTCTCTCTAAGCCCCCCTCGATCATTCGATAAAATTGATTTAGGTTTAGAAAAAAAAAACGCCGCCTGATGTCCTCCGACCACCGTCGCACGCCCCCACCGCCGCACCCCTCCCCTTCCGCCGCCACCTCCTTGCCCCCTTCTCTCTCGAACTCGCAGAAGACCCCCCCCCAAACAAATTTGAAACAACCACCATCCCCTCCTTGGGACCCACGACCGGCTACCTCCGAAGGCCAGCAGCCCGGCGCCGCTCTCCAACCACCCTCCAGCGCGGACAGCCCCTCCCCAACTCCCGATTCAAACCGTAAGTTTTTCCCTTTTTGATAATCTTCATTTATTTAAAGTTTTAGATTATAAAACGCTCAATTTTTATTATAGAAAACATATGACTTTAATATAGCAAATACGAGATTTTGATTAAGGTAAAGACTTGATTTTTAAATTGAAAAAGTTATGAATTTTAATGGAGTAAAGTTATGACTTTTTAAAGTGAAAAGATTGGATTTTTAGAAATGGAATGAATATATTTTTACATATGAAAAGAATATATTTTTATACAAAGGAAGTTTTGAAATTAAAGATTTGATTTTTTATACACATAAAAATGTGATCTTTATACGTGAGGTGATATATTAAAAAAAAAAATCTTTTCCTTATGTAGCGAAATAAAAATATATATTTTATATTATAGAAAGAATAAAAATATAATTTTTATATTATAGAAAGGTTAAAAATAAAAATTTTATATTATAGAAAGGTTAAAAATAAAAAATTTATATTATAGAAAGGTTAAAAATAAAAAATTTATATTATAGAAAGGTTAAAAATAAATTTTTTTATATTATAGAAAGGTTAAAAATAAATTTTTTATATTATAGAAAGGTTTAAAATATAATTTTATATGTGTAGTAAGATAAAAAATCAATTTTTATATATATGAAGTGAAAGTAAAAATTCGATCTTTTTATATATATAGCGAAGTTATAAAAATGTGATTTTTAATATAAACTTCGTGAAACAGACTGCGTGGGAAATACGACGAAGATTTCCTACATATGAAGAGTCGCAGTGAATTGGTTTAGCTAGTCGGTGAGAACTCCTCACCTTTAATTTATTTCTAGTTTGAAATATATTCTAGGATGCAGATGGTGCTTAGCAGCACCTGACACCCGTCGTCCACAGACCATGGATGGCTTGTTTGTTTAATTGATGTGTTGTGAAAATTGATTGTGTGATTGGAATTAAAATATATATTCATGTGTTGAAATAAAATATATATTCGTGTGTTAAAATAAAATATATATTCATGTGTTGAAATAAAATATATATTCATGTGTTGAAATAAAATATATATTCGTGTGTTGAAATAAAATATATATTCATGTGTTGAAATAAAATATATATTCGTGTGTTGAAATAAAATAAACATTCATTTACAAATCGAACGATTTGTTTATGTACACCCATTTGACTGATATTGATTGGGACGATAAATTTTACACATTGCCCAACTGCACAAATAAAAATCTGTGTTTGTTGATTTGAAACCCCACACGGGTATTGGGATGATATTTGACGTACACTAATCCTGATTGTTTAGTTGTATATCAATCGATGGGTTGACAGACTGTGTAAGCGTTAATTATTTATATTTAATGCTTATGCAGTTGTGTGGTGCACTCTAGATGATGGTTGATAATTTATCGTTGCTGTTATATACATGTGTTGTAGGAAATCCATATAATTAATGTTATATGGTAATTGATTGGGCCTCATTCCAATTTGGAAAATAAGAAATATAAATTCATGTGTTGAAATAAAATATATATTCATGTGTTGAATAGAAAAATAAATATTCATGTGTTGAATAGGAAAACAAAAATTTATGTGTTGAATAGAATAAATATTCATGTGTTGGATAGAAGTATAAATTCATGTGTTGAATAGAAAAATAAATATTCATGTGTTGAAGAAAATATTCATTTGTTGAATAGAATAACGAAGTTATTGAAATATATAAAGCCGTGTTGGTTAGATATGCGCCATTTTGACGCAAACGATATTTATATCGATCTTATTCATTTTTATAATGAATATTGAAAAGTAATTGATTTCAAAATATAACGTTTTGAAAATATTACCATTTGTATATCGATGATGTGGAATATTCAATTTTTATTTCAAATTAAATATGAAGTTGAAATCGTTTCGAAAACGAATTTAAAACGATTTATAAAATACGTTTTAAAAAGGAAATCGACGAAATATATATAATATATATTATATATATATGTAATGGCCTGAATAGAACGCGCCGCGCCGCGGTAGTTCGCGAATTTCGACCATTGACTTCGAATGGATATTACAAGAGATCCGGCCGTCGGATTCTCCTAAAAACGGAACCGTTGGGTTCGTATCGAAAAGATCTTTCTAACGAATATTAGAAATTAGAAATCTAACGGTTGGATTTGGAATTATTTCCAAATCAAATTTGGAAAAGGTCGCTGTAAGTGCTGTTCGATGGCCGTTGATGGAAATCGACTGTACGGGCCTTGATAAAATTATTAAAAATAGTAATAATTTGTGTAAAATCATAAGAAATGATTTGTGAAGAATTGGGATGAAAAATTCCAAATTTGAAAAGATAAAAATAGATTTTTAATCTAAATGAACTAGTTTTGAACTAGAATTATAATCCCATTTATTTTTAAAAATAAATAAAGTAGATTTGAAATGGTTTTTGAAAATAACCAGAATTTCCAATATATAAAATGGAAATGGATTTGAATCGAAATTGTCTTCGGAATATTTCGATGTTGGATTTCGTGATTATACAGATATTGTTATGGAAATTTGAAAGATATATTCATATCGTTATTTCCAATACGATATTTGTTGGTTGTAAAATTTGATATTGAACATAAGCCGATATATTTTCTATTCAGAGCCTTGTATTTAATATCAAATGTGATTTGGGTTTGTCGTGAATGGTGTCTTCATTGACACTGTTCTTAAACCCAGTTAAGAAAAGATTAAATCTTTTTATTTAGATTTAATGAAGTGTACCAATTAAATGGGATTTAATTGGAATTGGATTAGAATGTGATTTTGGGTTTATCGTGAACCGTGTTTTAAATGACATTGGTTCTTTAACCCAGTTAAAGACAGGATATGACTTCCCGAGTTAAATAATCATTAATATTGATTTTTGGGAAGATTAAAACCAAGTGGAGTTTTGATGAATCTTTAATTAGATTGAAATGATCGAAAATGGAGTATTGCCAGTTTTGCTCCAGGCGATAGTTAAATCTTTAATTAGATTTGAACGTGAAATGGTAATTGAATTTACTGATAACACCGTGGTGTTAGATATGAAGTATCACTAGTTTTACTTCATGGGATGAATAGGTTGGGATTGGGAAATGAAATAAATGATTACTTCGGTGTGGTTCGCTAATCCCGACTAGTTTGAATTGATATTCAAAGGAAGATTAAAGAATAAATCTAAAGAATTTATCTTTGAAAAAAATTATTGGGAAACTTTCCCAAAGTATAAGAATATTTGAATAAAAGAATATTCTGAATTGGAATGAGGCGTATGTTGTGTTTGTGTAATACTTGTTTATTATATACGCGAGTTATTCAGAAAGACCGGGTTTATCCCATTCTGAATAACTGATTCAACGTGTTGTCGAGGATGAAGACGGTGGTTGAAGACTAGAGGTCTTCACATCGTTTAGGTGATTACTAATGATCTTGATTGGGTTGTACACCCAAGAGGAGGGAATCAGTTGGTGATCGTCTAGACGTACTTGGAGATCGATGGATATGCGAGGTACAAGGTGCCTCCAGTTTCGTTCAGACCCAGAACGAACTTGTAAATGGACTGTGTGTCTGACATTGGATTTTATTCTGTGTGATTGATTTCTATTAAATATATATCTGTTTGGCGGCGGATAATTTATTCTCTTTCTTAACGCCCTTCTCTGAGACGTACGAGCTCAGGGGATATATATCGATGGACATCAGTCGCATGGAGTGAATTGTCTGTGTGGCATCCCTAAGTGGCAAATGATCAAGGCTTTTGTTGAGAAGCAGAGTCTTGTGGTTGATGATCAAAGCACCGCCTGTGTGGCATAGCTCTGTGTAACGTTGATTCACGAGCCTCACACCCCGGTTGTGAACCAAAAACGGGAGAGGACATCAGGGAGGGTATGCGTTTCCTTCTAGCTAGGGTGGTGTCAGTGACCTACTAGCCGTGACATTTATATTATTTTCACCTGTGTGGTTGTTGTTGTTGCAAGGCGCCTCGGATATATCGGTGACTGTGTGGAGCCGATGGAGTCATTTGGCTCATTTACGCCCCAAAGGGTGGGGGAAACGCAGGGTTCAGGCATTTTAATCCACATCGGTGGATCGGCCCTGACGATCCAAGGGCTTGACTGAGTACTTGTCCTGAGGCTCAGGCTAGAGAGTCTCGAAATCGGTAGAGGACTATCTTTTGCCTCGATTCACAGATGGAAATCCAACTTCCAATACGTGACTTTGCGGTTTTGATTGTAGAGCCTAGTATTGGCGACATGATATATGGTACCCATGCCGTCTATGATTGATACTTATGATTTGAAGTTGTTTTATACACTATGCACTTATAATAGCATCAAATGATTTGTTTTAAACGTACCAAGCATGTTTGGCTATTATAAGGGAAAACCCAATCCTCCGGCTTGTGTTGCATTGTGTGATGGGACCTGGGTCTTATAATAGCTTCATTTTTCCAAAAAGCATTGCGTTGTTTTGTTATATGCACTGGTATTCTCAGGAGGAAACCCGTTCCGTGTTATACGGCGTGGTCCCTTGATTTACTTTATTTTAAAGTAAAGTTTTAAATAACTGTTTTAGTTCTCACACCAGTCACATGACTGACGTGGAGTTTATTGTTTTAGCCTAAACTCTAGGTGCCCTTATTTTGACACGGGCAACTAGTAGTTTTGGGTTTGCAGATTTATATTCTCAGGATCCTAATTTACAACTGGAACGATACTCGGAAAGCTCTGTATCCGTGTATTACTTCTAGTTGCATTTTGTATTATTTTCCGCTGCGATGTATTTAAATGTAATTTAAATCTCTGATATTTTTCTGATGTATAATATTTATTCGTACTCTGTATATTCTTGTATTCTGATGGAATTTTTGTAATTAACAATGAAATGTTCTTCTGCTTGCGTTCTGATGCGTCTTGTCCTCAAAGTATCCGCTCTTTCCTTACCGGGGAAGTTACGGGTTCTTACAAAGAAGGAATATTAGAATTGAATTAATTAGAGACTAATATTTAAATTAAATATTTAAATAGATTATATGTTATATATAGATTAGTTATAATAATTAAAACATTCCAAAATAAGGTTTGGTTTTCAAACAGATTCTGAAATGAAACTTGTTTTATTTTATAAAACAAGGAAGTTGGATTTATAAACGGTATTTATAAATCTAGTGAAATAAATTATCATTTGATAATTTAGAGGTTTAAATTCAAGTATGAATTTGAAAAGTAGAATTTGAAATGGAATTGAAATGGAAACTTGTTTTTATAAAACAAGAAAGTTAAATTATAAACAACGTTTATAAATTAAGGAAAATATGTTATCAATTGATAACTTAGAAATTTAAATTCAAATATGAATTTAACTATGAATTGGAAATCGTTTCAGAAAGGGAACGACGGGTTTTATTTCGATATTCGGAGTATAAACCGAATTAAGTCAAATCCAAGGTATTTAAATTGGAATTCGATTATATCGAATTTTATAAATAATTTATTTATAAAAGGAATTGGAATTTAATATAGCAAATTGAGTTATAAACAAATTTATAACCAAGTAATGAAAAATCGACGATTTGAGATAATCAAAAATATTAAGTTGGATTTGAAAACTGGATTTAATATATTTTTAAATATATTAGAATAGAGTTGAAATTTATTATAAACGAAGTTTAAACGTTTGTATTTAAATATAATTAAAACGAACTCGTCGCAGCGCGGTAGTTCGTAAATTGGCGTTTCGAATTTCAATTGAGTATATAGAACTCAGTTTAAGTCAGAATTCTTTGAAACAAGAATCATAATGACCTATTTGATAATAGTTTTCTAATGAAAGAGAAAAATCTGGATTTTCCTTATAGATTTTGAGTTATATCAAAATCAAATTTCCAGAAAAACAGCGCCCTAATCGCTTTTAAACCATAACGTTTTATTTAAATAAATAAAACAATTCTAAGCAAATAAAATATGGATTATCATTATAAAAATCCAGAATTGAGTTATAAAATAAATATGAATTCAAGTGAAGTTAATGGATTGATTTTTAAAAAAAATCAGATTGTTAATTATTGAATAAAATTAACTAGTTTTGAAGAATAATTAGTTAATGGAATTTGAATTGAAATTGGGCTTTGGATCAGTGAATTGGGTTTGTAAATTTATATTCGAAATCGAATATGAAACTCGAGTTGAAAAATGAAATTCAATTGGTTTATAACCAAATTAAAAATAGTATATGAACGTGATATGTTCAATTAAAAGTGGAATAGACAAAAGAGCTAATTAAAGAATAAATTAGTGAATTGAGTAAAAGTGACCAGATTGAGTTGGAAAAAATTAAGAATGGACGTATATGGGTTAGACAGGTATGGAATGAAGAGATGAAGATTTATAAATTTTGTGCCCGACAAAAAGGTACACGTTTAAATTCCATATGAGATTTTATGTGCCGAATCGGCAAGCCACTTGGCTTTTTGATTTTCTTTTTGAATGGAAAGGGCCTAGAGAGGCGAGTTGAGGTTTGAACTGTTGACCGGTACAAAGGAGGTTATGGCGAAATTTTCCAAAAATCTAAGGAGTTGGAATATTTTTATTAAAATTTGATAGTTAGAAATCAATGTATTGATATATATAGAATTCGATAAGGAAACGAACTAAAAATAGAATATTATAAACAAAAATAAAATCTATGAATTTAAATCGAGTAAAAATAGAAAGCGAAATGTATATACGTTTTAGAAATGGGAAATTGGTTTAGTATGGTGTTGATTATTCGAGTTAGCAGTCTTGTCTGTTTTGAAGTTAATAATATTTTCAGTCAAGGTCTGAGAGGTAATTATACCCCAACTCGATTGATTTCATTATTAGCTTATAAGTAGCAAGATTCAGTATCGAAGAGAAATGTTTAAAGAGATTCAGTCGAATGCAGTATTTTGGGTTGTTGTAACGATGTTTTACATAACATTTGTTTTAACCCAATAAATGAAAATTTTGGGAATATAATAGTAAATATTTCCTAAGTCTAAAAATAAATGGTCGTGAAAGAAATAAGTAATTGGAATATTTTCCAATTATTAATAGAAGATATTTTCTAAGTATAGAAAATAAAAGAAGGCGAAATATGGAAATGTTTTCCAAATAGCATAAGAGGCCAAGATGATTGTTGAAATGTTTGGTTAACAAATATTGATAAGGAAATGGAGTAATGATTTAATTAATGAATGAAATATTAATTAAAACGCCCAGTGATTCGTTTAATGCTTTGAATGGATGTTTGTTTTTCTTCGATTGTTAAATAACCGACTATCGAAGTGTTTGCCAATATCGTTGTCAATATGGAGAGATCGGTTGGATTATTATCCGAGAACCACTCCGTATTGGCAGTAGCGTTGCGGATCAGATTATATGAAGATAATCGAACACGGAGTAAAGTGCAAGGACTTTTTCTATTAATAAAAATTGTGCCTTTGGTTTCGTTCAGTCCCAGAACGAACGTATATGGATGAATGTCTGACATAGTATTTCCAATGATCATATATGTTGGTCTGTATAGATATATATGGTGGCAGAGAATTTATTCTCTTAGCATAATATCCAGAATATATTTGTGCAAATCAATTAATGATTAACGGATCTGACAATGTGGCATTCAAAGTGATTGTGCTATCAATGAATGATAAGGAATCGTAACCTCAGGCCTCAACAACTGGGGAATGACAAAAATCGGGCAGGCAACATGGCTATGTGGGTAGCTCCCATTAGGGTGTATAATCACCTATCTAGAGAAATTCCTTTTACTTCTTTAATCTATCGATGATGTCCCTTTTCGGGAAACGGTTGTTGATACCTACCGTTGGTGATATACATTCGATACACTCAAGCAAAATGAGTGGTCGGTCATGTGTGGGTCGGGTTGCAAGATGTTCTTGTTGAACCCCAGTGTATTCCTCTCTAGAGTACACTGATCAGAAGGTGGTTCCATACCTTGTCATAGTCGGAATCCAATCTCCAATAAGCGCCATGCGGTTTTTGATTTTATATTATATATGGAGCGTGGGATGCAAGCGTTCCGCTAGATTCTATTTATTTGATGTAGACATTATTATAATATCACTGGATTTGATATCAAAAATATTTTGGGTTATCGTAAGGTAAAACCATCCTTGTTTATGTGTGGATCGGTCTTACGATTATCATTTCTTTCGAAAGGATTTTTTTTAAAGTAAAATAAATGATTGGAGTTTACTCACACCAGTCCCATGACTGACCCAGAGTTTTTTTTGTTTTCCCTAAACTCTTGGGTGCCCAAATTTGTACGGGCAGTCAAGTAGTCGGGATTTTACAGATTCACATGAAAGAGATGGAAGCAGGAGGCTTCACTAGTTAGCTATAGACTATCATATTTCCGCTGTGTATTATGTTGTATCTGGAAACAAGTGTTTATAACTATCCCAGGAATAACTGTTGTGCTCTGATAATGGTATGTATATACAGTTACTAATTTGTATTTCAAAAGTTATGTTATTTAATATATTTTATTCGTTCTGCTGTGAGATTTGTGTTTTTCATTTTTCTTCTATTCTAACATCTCTTTCTTTCTATTTCTCATCCTCTAACTTCTTTCTAATAATGATTCGTATTTCTGTGCAATTTGGGTTGGACGTGTGGTGTTATTAATCAATTCAGATAGTACGGATTTGCAGGCCGTTACATTAACACACAAAGTTTGAAATTCAAATATATTAAATATAAAATTAAAATACATTTAATTATAGATTAGCAAAAAAGAATATTCGAAGAGGATTTGAAATTGTGTGTATATATTTATAGGCAAATGGGACAAGAATAATCAGCTTAAGGACGGTAATCAATTAAGAATTAATTAAAAAGCAACATTAAAGAAGAAATTAATTCTCCCAACCGACTACAAAAGGGGGGTTGACCGCCCCTATAGGAGTGGGTCGACCCCCCACCCACCTAGGGGTCGACCTCCCTCCTGGATGAAGAGAGGTTAGATGTGTGTTTTGTTTTGGAGTTTTATACAAATTGCATCAGTTTGACCGTCCATATTAAATCTAAACAACTTACACTTGCAACTATAAAAAAACTTCCTAGCCACACCAAAACCCTGTTCTCATTCCTTTCTACGCCTTCATTCTGCTCTTCTGCCATTGTCAATTCCAGAGAAAGGTTAGGATCTCTTTTACTTCTCTAACCCTTATTCTACCATCTCTAGTTAAATTTTCTATAGATATAGGATTCTCCAATTTGGTTTTTATATATATAAGAATCTAATTCTAATTCTTATGTATGTGTGTATATATTATAGAAGGATTGGAGCACGATTTCGTAGGCTAAACCCAGGTTCAATTCTATAGCAAATCCTATTGTTTTTCTATCTCAAATCACTATGACTAGAAACCCTATAAGTACTATTTTCTATCTTTGGTAGTTTGAATTTGAATTATTATGCCTAAGAAGATTTAGTTTTATCAAATCCTCTAAATATTCCATTATTTATGTTTATATGTAGAAATGGTCAATCAATTATAGTTTTTTTAGCATAATGGTTGTGTAGAGCGATTCTACACACCCGATTAGATAATATTATGTGACGATCTCAATACCCCGTACGACGGTGTTAAGGATAATCATTAGAATATAACACATTAATCATCATTAGCAGAGTACAGATAATAGCATAAGCAGCAAATAGAATAATTTACATAAATATGACAGCAGAATCATAATATGTCACAACATCAGAGAGCACAGTGTAGGATACAACTTAGTGCATAAAAGTAAATGATCAGTCTACATCGCCATAAGCGGTACATATACATAAGAGAGTACATAAAAGAAATATCAGTCTACATCACCATGAGCGGAATCATATACATAGATAATAATGGCGGAATATCAATAGCCAAAACACTGAGAAGTCAAGCCTCGCCATATAAGCCAAAAGATGCCCTCCCTGCTGTAGTGCAAAAGCCAAAATATGTCCTGCTACCTGTCACTAGGCTGCCCATGTGAAAATAAGGGCACCCGAATTTGCAAGGTGAAACAAACTACGAGTCAGTCATGGGACTGGTATGAGAAATCTACTTAACTAATTAAACAACAATAATATGGCAAATCATAGGACCACGCCACTTTCGCAGAACGGGTTTACTCCGGTGATTGCCGGTGCATGAAATAAAGTAAATTATTAAATCATCGCAATGCTTTTTATAAAAATGAAGCCATTATAAGACTCAGGTCCCATCAAACAATGCAACGCAAGCCGGAGGATAGAGTTTTACCTTATAATGGCCAAGAAATGCTTGATACGTATAAAACAAAAGTGTTTGATATTATTATAGTGCATATATGTTTCAAAAGCAACTTCAATCATAAATATCAATCATAGGTGGCATAGCTACCATCTACTATGTCGCCATACTAGTTATACAATTAAATCCATAATTTTGTATTGGAAATTGGATTCCATCATGAGTCGAGGCAAGGGGCAAGCTCCTCTCCGTTCGATACACTCTAGCAAATGTCTCAGGACCACACATAGCGATCCTGGATCTTCAGGGCCGGTCCTCTCTTACTTTTGAGGATTGGCAATTCCCGGACACACGTTTCCCAGTCCTATCAGACTTATATCTGAGGTGCCTCGCATTCCAACAACCACACAGGTAAAATAATATAAATGTCAGGGCTGGTAGGTCACTGACATCACCCATAGCTAGAAAGAAACGTCGTGCTCTCCCTGCAGTCACTATCCCGTTTTTGACTCATACCGAGGTGTGAGGCTCGCGAATCAACGTTATACACAAAGCTATGCCACGTAGGCCGTGCTTTGATCATCAACCACAAGACTTTGCTTTTCAACAGAAGCCTTGATCATCTGCCACTTAGGCATGCAACACGGGCAATTCACTCCGTGCGACTGATTTCTATCGATATATAACCCCTGAGCTTGTACGTCTCAGAGAAGGGCGTTAAGCAAGAGAATAAATTCTCCCCGCCAAACAGATATATATTTAATAGAGATCAATCAGCACATAACAAAATCCAATGTCAGGCACGCATCCATTTACAAGTTCGTTCTGGGTCCGAACGAAACCGGAGGCACCATATTCCTCGCATATCCGTACAATCAACAAATACGTCCGGATGGCTACCACTTCAGCCCCTTCAAGGTAGCTACTCCAATCATGAGCATCAGTAGCGCCCATCCATCCGATGTGAAGACCGTCAGTCTTGAACCGTCTTCATTTCTTCGACTTCTAATCGTCGACCAATTATTTGAAATGAGAATTAACTCGGCCTTTTCAAATAATTCACGTATATTTAGATTTCAAATAAATTCTTTCCATGGTTAAATTATTCGACATTCACATTTCAGTTCTTTAGTATAATTTTCATGTCAAACACATTCAACCATCCAATGACAAGCAAACCAAGTATAATCGGTTTATTTCCATTCCATATCGTCTATAATATTTTATAACGATATATCGCCATTTTTATTTATTTAAAAATAGCCCTATTTAATTAAATGACGTTTCAGGTCGTGCCGAGGCACTGGCGCTGTTTTTCTTCAAATTTGTTTTACACATATCTGAGAATCTAACCGTTGGATCTCGACAAAGTTTATATCGTTGGAAAGATATTTCCAAAGCGAACCCAATGGTTCCAGTTTCGTGGAAATTCGATGGTCGGATCTTTCAGTATAATCGTTTAAAGTTACGATTTCAAAACGCGAACTACATGGGCTCGATTCGTTTTATTTAATTTATATTTACATATATATAAATATAATTTTTTTCGATGGTTTCAATATCGTTTTCACTTCAAATATTTCACTAACGCCTTTAAATTCCAGAAAATTTCGCCATAACCTCCTTTGTACGGGAAGGGGTTTGGAAATTTATTGGGCCGTATTAGGCACCCAATAAATCCTAAAAAGCATGCACATATTTATAGTGATATATTCCGGTGTCCACAGGGGAGTGTGTATAGATCATAACTCCAGAGAATAAATTCTCGTCACCCTATAAATGGTATTTGTGCCTTAATGACTAGAGAGACGTGTTTATTGTCATCTCCAGACCCGTGTGGGGATTTTATTAATCTTGCAATTTACCATTACATTTTATATAGTCCAGATCAGTCATCAGTTCAACCTGTAAGATATAGTCATTGCCATACAAGCCTCTCGCTCATATGGTAAATCTTCAACCTCGTCACATAAGCTCCAAATGCTTATGTGGTATATGAAGCGACCCGAAATCCCCCTTACGGGAAATCACGGATTGAGTTGAGAACAAGCCACATCGGAACGCAAACAGAAGAACATTTCATTGTATATTACAATAATTCCATCAGAATACAAGAATATACAGAGTATGAACAAATATTATACATTCTAAAATATCAGAGATTACAATACATTACACAGCAGCGGAAAAACAATACAAAACACAACTGAAAGTAACACACGGATACAGAGCTTTCCGAGTATCGTTCCAGTTGTAAACCAAGATCATGTGAATATAAATCTGCAAAACCAAAACTACTAGCTGCCCGTGTCAAAATAAGGGCACCCAGAGTTTAGGTTAAAACAATAAACTCCAGGTCAGTCATGTGACTGGTGTGAGAACTCAAACAGTTATTAATCTTTATTTTAAAGTTAGGTAAATCAAGGGACCACGCCGTATAACACGGAACGGGTTTCCTCCCAGAAATACCAGTGCATAAAACAACAGCGTAATGCTAAATAAAGAACAATGAAGCTATTATAAGACCCAGGTCCCATCACACAATGCAACGCAAGTCGGAGGATAGGGTTTTTACCTTATAATAGCCAAGAATGTTTGATACGTTTAAAACAAATCATTAGATACTATTATTAGTGCATAGTGTATAAAACAACTTCAAATCATAAGTATCAATCATAGACGGCATAAGCGCCCCATCCCACTATGTCGCCATACTAGGCTCTACAATCAAAACCGCACATGCCACGTATTGGAAGTTGGATTTCCATCTGTGAACCGAGGCAAAAGATAGTCCTCTACCGTTTCGAGACGCTCTAGCCCGTGTCTCAGGAACATAATGCATCGTCCCTTGGATCGTCAGTACTGGTCCACCGATGTGGATTAAAATGCTTGAACACTGCGTTTCCCCGCCCTTTGGGGCGTCGATGAGCCAACAAATGACTCCATCGGCTTCACATAGTCACCGATCTATCTGAGGCACCTCGCAACAGCAACAACCACATAAGTCAAACTCGTCAGGGCATGTTAAACTACTGACGCCACTTCTAACTAGAAGGAAACGCATGCCCTCCCTGATGCCCTCTCCCGTTTCTGGTTCACAACCGGGGTGTGAGGCTCGCGAATCAACGTTACACAAAGCTATACCATACAGGTCGTGCTTGATCATCAACCACAAGACTCTGCTTTTCAACAGAAGCCTTGATCATTTGCATCTTAGCATGCCACACAGGCAAACCACTCCATGCAACTGATATCCATCAATCACACAGAATGATATCCAATGTCAGACACACAGTCCATTTACAAGTCCGTTCTGGGTCTTGAGACGACCCCAAACCCCGTGCTGACGGTGGCAAGGGTAATCCTTTGAATATAACACAGAAACAGATAAAAGTAGAACAAAATTAAATAAATACACCAGATAATGTACAATAGAATACGCTGGATAAACGTAATCATCAGAGTTACAAAGTATACAGGATCATACTTAGTACAAATACAGTTCAGCTATACAAATATGTCCACAGCGGAAACAAACAAAATATGTACAATAGGAGATGAACAGCATAAAAAGAGATAAATAATAGAATCCATCTTCAGCTCCAGCTATCCAGAAAGAGCCAGCTAAACCTGAATACAAGGCTGCCCGTGTAGAAAAAGGGGCACCCGAGTTTGAAAGTGAAACAAACTACGAGTCAGTCATGGGACTGGTATGAGAAATCTACTCAACACATTTATAATATGGCCAATCACAGGACCACGCCACTTTCGTGGAACGGGTTTACTCCATTGGATTGCCAGTGCTTCAAAACAAATCTTTTTTTAAACAACGCAACGCTTTTTATAAAAATGAAGCCATTATAAGACACATTTCCCATCACACAATGCAACGCAAACCGAAGGATAGAGCTTTTACCTTATAACGGACAAAATATGCTTGATACGAATAAAACAAAAGCATTTGATAGTACTACTAGTGTTTATATGTTTCAAAAACAATTTCGAATCATAACTATCAATCATAGACGACATGGGTACCATATATCATGTCGCCATATATATTTACAATCAAAACCGCACGATGTCGTATTTGGAAATTGGATTTCCATCATGAACCAAGACAAAAGATAGTCCTTACCGAATTCGAGACTGCCTAGCCCGAGCCTCAGGAATAGCCGCAACTGCCCCTTGGATCGTCAGGGCCGGTCCACCGATGTGGATTATTATGCCTGAACAATACGTTTCCCCGCCCTATGGGGCGTAAATGAGCCAAAGAATGACTCCATCGGACCCGGATCGTCCGATCTAACCGAGGCGCCTCTCTATCCATCATCCACATAAGTAAAATGTCGGGCCGTGTAAAAACACCGACACAACTCCTAGCTAGGAAGAAACGCATGCCCTCCCTGAGGTCCTTTCTCCCGTTTCTGGTTCATACCGGGGAGTGAGGCTCGCGAATTCACGTTCTACACAAAGCTACGTCACACAGGCGGTGCTTTGATCATCACCACAAGACTTTGCTTTTCAACAGAAGCCCTGATCATTTGCCACTTAGGCATGCCACACTAGCAATTCATGCCATGCGACTGATGTCCTTCGATATACAACCTCTGAGCTCGTGCGTTTCAGAGAAGGGCGTTAAGCAAAAGAATAAATTCTCCGTCGCCAAACAGATGTATATTTAATAGAGATCAGTCAACACAGAATAAAATCCAATGTCAGACACACAGTCCATTTACAAGTCCGTTCTAGGTCTGAACGAAACCGGAGCCACTAAATACCTCGCAAAACCCTCGACCACCACGTACGCCTGGACGATCACCACTCATTATCCATATTTCGGGATGCCTCCCAATCAGGACCTCGGTTACCATCCAAACGAGGTGAAGATCTCCGGTCTTCTACCACCGTCTTCATCTTCGACTTTCAATCGTCGGTCAATTATTTGAAATGAGAATTAACTCGGCCTTTTCAAATAATTCACGTATATTTAGAATTTCAAACCAATTTATTTCAATGGTTAAATCATTCGACAACACCAATTTTGTTCTTTAATGTAAATTTCACACCAAACACATTCAACCATCAAATACCACATAAATCGAGCAAATTCATTTTATTTCCATTCCATATCGTTTATGATATTTTATAATGATTTATCGCTATTTTTATTTATTTTAAAATAGCCAATTTATTCAAAACGACGCTTCGGGCCATAACGCGGCCGTGGCGCTGTTTTTCTTCAGATTTGATTTACACATATCTGAAAATCTAACCGTTGGATCTTCACAAAGTTTTCATCATTAGAAATATCTTTTCAAAACGAATCCAACGGTTCCGGTTTTGGGAAAATCCGACGGTCGGATCTCCCGGTATAATCGTTCGAAGTTTCGATTTCAAAATTCAAACTACAGCGTCGTTATTCGATTAAATATAATTATATTTATATATATAAGTATAATCGATTCTGATGCTGTTTTTCTTCAGATTTGAATTAAATATTCCAGACAATCCAACCGTTGGATTTTTACAAAGTTGGTGCCGTTGGAAAGATTTTTCCAAAGCGGACCAACGGTTGCGATTTCAGGAAAATCCGATGGTCGGATCTCCCGGTATAACCGTTTGAAATCACGGTTTCAAAATACGAACTGCAGCATCGTTATTCGATATATTTCAATTCTATATATATATATATATATATCGATTCTTCGATTTCAAAGCTATATTCTTTTCATACATTTGATAAAAATGATATTTTTATATAACTGTCTTCTATTTCAACACTTCACTATATTTAACAATTCATGTATATAATAAAAATGCGTTTTTTATTATAAAACAATTTCTTTTAAAACAAGATTATTTTATATAGTTCATATAGATGATAAAAATGGGATTATTATTATGAAGCAATTTCTTTTAAAACATGAATACCATTCAACACATGAATTCAAATTCAACGAATGAATATTGACTCAAACCATGAAGGTTTTCTATTCAATGAATAAATATAGTTTCAACAAATGAAAATAATTCAAACACATGAATATTATTCAAAATTTTGGCAGCATAATGGCAGGGTAGTTAAAACCGGGACCGTCCCTAGTACGGCTCCTCGCTCTACCTTAAAACCTCGCGGTTTTTGACAATGGGGAATCATGCATCTAGTTCGCACGCAGGCGGCATGTATATATTTTTCTCATTTCCACAAACTAATCCTATGTGGTTTCAACCAAATATTTCTCAACCACAAATGGGTATTTTTCAACCACAATCAATCAATATCAACCACAAACAATTCCAATCAACCCATCGCTATCAATCAATTTTCACACCAATCACAACCAATAAATATCGTCCATGGTTTGTGGACGAGGGGCGTATATATATATATATATATATTTATATATAGCAATTCACTTCTTTTTCAACACATATATAATTTTTACAACGCATATATAACTTATACATCGAACGTACAACTTATACAACGCTTATACATGAGGTGTACAACGCTTATATAACCCATACATCGACTATATAATTTATACATCGTCGTTTTCCAAATCGTTTATAAATTAGAAATCTCACTTTGGGTTCCACTCCACCAAAAATAACAGAAGGCTCAGAAAAATATGCAGTCTCTTCTAGAAGGTAGAAGACGTCAACACGAGTCCACTGTCTCTTGTTTCACTGAATTTTGTCAAGAAACGAAAAAGATATGATTTTTACAGTGAAATCTAAAACGGTAGCGCTTTAAAATGCTATAATATAGTTTAAAATTAAATAGGCCGTACCTTTTCAAACCTGTTCAAAACTAGGTTTTAGTTTTTCGCGAGATCCAAGGCACGAGAGGACGATCGGGTTGCGCAGCGTTGAAGGGGGAGGAGAGAGCTTCTCGGCGCTGGTGGTGGGGTCCAGTTCGACGCTGGCAAGAGGTGCTGGCGGCGAGTTGAAGGTGGCGACTTTGGAGGAGGAGATCTCGCTGATGGGGCGACGAGGGGTGGTGTACCAGCTATGGATGTGAAGCTCTCGGAGAGATCTACAAAAACCTTAACTGGGTGGAGGTGTTTCGTTGCGTGAATTAGCCAGAAAAGAGGAGAGAAGGGAAGAGGCTTTTCCGCCTTCGATCAACGTCGGGGAGAGAGAATCCGCTTTTCTTTTCTTTTTTTAATTTCTAAATTTTCTGATTGGCCGTTGGGTTTTAAAGGGGTTTTCTGACACCACCACCAATCTAAACCCAACGACTGTCATCCCAAGCATTTTACCCCCATTCCGAACACAATGGGATATGTTTCGAAGGCCCATTCGAATGTTTCAGTAAGCTTTCCTTCAAATTGAAATATAAAACATTCAATATTCAATTTGAACGTACATTTCAATTTGCCAGGGCCACAAACTGATTCGAAAAATCCCAGAAAAATAATTCTGGCTATGTTTTGACGATACGGTCCCGACAAAACTAGTTTCGTCGATTTCTGAGACCTTTTGCAAAAAGGCCCATTAATGGTCGATCCAATTTAACTATAATTGACCAAAACACATTTTCCTTTGCCACGCTCACATACTAGCTTCAAAAATTATGAAACTTGAAACCTAGCAATAACTTCACATCCCGGATCCAACAAAAGTGGTTTCGTCGAATTACGAGGTCCTATGCAAAATGGCCAATTTCACGGGCTATATAAATTCCATAGCGACCTTTCTGAAAATTCATTTGGCCACAACTTTTGCTTCCCGCTATGAAAATTCGATTTTTCAGATTCGTTAGAAAGGTATTCACTAACAGATTTAAATATTTTTTGTTTCACTCAAATCCGTTTTGTTTTGCACCCGGTACAGTCCGACAAAGTTTGAATTCAATTTTTTGAAACTGCAGCGCCATTTCAGGCCTTGTTTATAATTAGAATTAATTATATTCGTTTTCAAACGTCGATTCAAACTCACTTTTCATTGATATTATTTAAAATATTTATTTTAAATATTCAAAATCCATTATTTTAGCCAATTTAAAAAATTTAAATTGGTTCAGATTTCCTGGGTCGTTACAATCTCCCCCACTTAAAACTTTTCGTCCCCGAAAAGGAACAAAGTCGAGAGTGGTTTGATTCGTCAACTCTCCGTTCGATCTGGCTTCCATTCTCCAACTTTTTAGTTTCTGAGAATTGTCAAATTCTTCAAAAATTTGGCTAACACCCGGAATTTTCAAAAAATTTCGCCATAACCTCCTTTGTACGGAGAGAGGTTTGGAAATTTATTGGGCCATATTAGGTACCCAATAAATCCTAATAAGCATACACATATTTATAGTGATATATTCTGGTGTTTACAGGGGAGCGTGTATTGATAATAACTCCAGAGAATAAATTCTCGTCACCCTGCCAAAGCCTGAGGGAGTGTGTAATTTAAATGCTCCAGAGGATAAATCCTCGTCACCTCGTCCCGTGTGGGAAATAAATAGTTCATGTGCCGTATCTAATAACTAGAGAGACGTGATTATTGTCAACTCCAGACCCGTGTGGGGTTTTTATTAATCTGGCAATTTTATCGTTACAATTTAAATAGTCCATATCAGTCATCAGTTCAACCTGTAAAATATAGTCATCGCCATACAAGCCTCTTGCTCGTATGGTAAATCTTCCACCTCGTCACACAAGCTCCAAATGCTTATGTGGTATATGATGAAGTATGCCTATCTTCTGTAGTATGCCATGTAATGTAGTTCAAAATTAATTGTTACTATCCTATGACGACATTTATTTTTACACACAGAATAACCAGCACTCCGCATCCAATGGCATTCACAGGAGTTGATATAATAATATTTCGCATCCAACTCATTAAGGTTTACCTATTTGTCGGGCACGCAAATAAAATCTTTACTAAGCAGCTAATCCATGTACCTGTTCAAACATATATAATGCACAAGTATATATTTCTGTCTATTTTCTAATCTGTTCAATGGGTGATATAATCGAATAAATTCTACCATTCATTCTATTATTGATTAAATTAACTATCGTTTTAGTAATTTAATTAGTCAAATCTACTATCACACAACTCAAACAATCAATCAAATTGTTTTTAGCTTTTCAAAAATTACTAATCAATTTCTATACTCTTTTAAAATCATTTAGACTATAGAATTAAAAGTGCACATCCATGGAAAGAAAATAACAACAGAGTAGAGAACTAATTGGTAATGCAAAGTATGGTAAATGTACCTTGCACCGGAGTCAATCAGAGATATCCACTCGGCATCTAGGATAGGCTTTCTGAATGCTCTCCTCAGTTTCCCAAGTACAATCTCGCGGATCTCCACTCCATTGCACTTTGACCAAGTGAACCTTCTTGTTCCTCAGCTCTTTGGTTTCTTTGCCGATAATTTTGAGCGGCTCTCTCCTCACAGCTAATTCTGGAGTAATTTCAATATCCTGTTGAGCTGCTTCTTCCACGATCAAGTCTGGATCATGAACGTGCTTTCGAAGTTGAGATATGTGAAATACATCATGAACTCCAGGCAACCAAACAGGCAGTTTAACCCTATAAGCGAGCGTTCTGATCTGTTCCAGAATAGGAAACGGACCAATGAATTTGGGTGCCAACTTTCCAGTTTTACCGAACCGGATTACCCCTCTCATCGGCGATACTTTCAAATATACGTAGTCGCCAACAGCAAATGATATGTTTCTTCTTCTCCTATCGGCGTAGCTCTTTTGTCGGCTTTGAGCGGCGAGTAATCGCTTCTTAATAAAGTCGACTTTGTCGGCAGCTTCTCGGATCATATCTGGCCCTAACACAAGTATATTTCCAGGTTCAACCCAACAAGCAGGAAATCGGCACGGTCTACCGTATAATGCTTCGAATGGAGACATTGTCAGACTTTCCTGGTAGCTGTTGTTATAAGAGAATTCAGCCAAATGTAGATGGTCTTCCCATGATCCACCGAAATCTAGAACACAAGCCCGCAATATATCTTCTAGTATACGATTCACCCTCTCAGTTTGACCATCTGTCTGAGGATGATAGGCGGTGCTCAAGTTCAACTTCGTTCCCAGTTCGACTTGAAATGCCTCCCAGAATTTACTAGTAAATATTGTATCTCTATCACTGACTATACTGAGCGGCACTCCATGTAGTCTAACTATTTCCTTGAAATATATCTGCGCCAGACTCTGAGCAGTTTTGTTTGATATGACAGGTATGAAATGGGCGGTCTTCGTGAAGCGATCTACGATCACTCAAATACTGTCATTCCCTTTTCTGGTTCTGGGCAGACCACCAATGAAGTCCATGGAAATATATTCCCACTTCCAACCAGGAACGTCTAGCGGTTGCAATAATCCAGCCAGTTTTTGTTGGTCGCTTTTGACTAGCTGGCAAGTAGGGCATTGGCTAACATATAAAGAAATGTCCCTCTTCATCGACTTCCACCAGAAAGTGCGTTTGATGTCGTTATACATTTTGGCTACTCCCGGATGGATACAAAGTTTTGATTTGTGGCATTCATCCAGTACTTCCTTTCGAAGCTCAGGAATGTTAGGGACACAGATTCGACCTTTGAGCCTTAGAATCCCATCATTATCAACTTGAAAACTCGAGGGTTCGCCTTGTTGAATTATCTCTCTGATCTTCTGAATGAAGTGATCATCCTTCTGAAGAGCAGATATTTTATCTATCAATGAAGTCGTGATAATAAAACTGGCGATCATTTCATTCTTTCGGCTTAACGCATCGGCCACGACATTGGCTTTCCCTGGAGTGTATATAATCTCAAAGTCATATGCTGCAAGAAACTCCAGCCAACGTTGCTGCCTCAGATTCAAGTCCTTCTGTGTGAACAGATACTTTAACGACTGGTGATCTGTAAATAGTTCAAATCTCTCACCCAGAAGATAGTGTCTCTAGATTTTCAAAGCGAATACTATAGCTAATAACTCAAGATCATGAGTTACGTAGTTTTTCTCATGCGGCTTCAGCTGACGGCTAGCATAAGCAATCACTTGACCTCTTTGCATTAACACTGCGCCAAGGCCTTCTCTAGAAGCGTCAGTCCAGACTTTCAAATCCTGATTGCCATCGATGATGGTTAACACTGGAGCTGTCGTTAATCTTAACTTTAGTTCTTCGAAAGCCTCCTCACTTTCTGGAGTCCATTTATATTTAGAGTGCTTCTTTGTAAGCTTCGTTAAGTGGCCAGATATCTTCGAAAAGTTTTTGACGAACTTCCGATAATAACTAGCCAATCCGAGAAAACTGCGGACTTCTGTAGGAGTACTGGGCTGTTTCCAGTTTTGAATAGCTGTGATTGTA
>JASFAX010003669.1:0-41817 GCA_030737875.1 Allium sativum
GATAACACCATAGTATTAGATATGGAGTATTACCAGTTTTGCTTCATGGGATATATAGGTTGGGATTGGGAAATAAAATAAATAATTACTTCGGTGTGGTTCGCTAATCTCAACTAGTTTGGGAAAAACCATAATCGGGTTTGAAATGATATCCAAAGGAAGATTAAAGGATAAATTTTAAAGAATTTATCTTGGATAAAATTAATGGGAACCTTTTCCTAAGAATGTGGAATTTAGAAACTAGCTGTAGGTTAGTTAAGAAGAATGGTTTCCTGGATATTGATCTGATGTTGGTTTCGGCCTTCGGGGTTAATATTTAGGGAATCGCTCTCTTACTAGTTTACAGTTGGAGTCTGATTTGAAATCAAACGAGAGATACCATAATTTTTATAAAATATATTAAATAACAAAAATAGTCACACGTGGACAGTACTCATTCGTTGAGATTAGTCATGTGTTGACAAAAATATAGATTCATTTGTCAAATAGAATAACGGAATTATTGAAATATATAAAGCCGTATTGATTAGAGATGCGCTATTTTGACGCGAACGATATTTATATCGATTATATTCGTTTTTGAATTTGAATTGAATCGAATAGAAAACGAATTTGAATTGAATCGAATAGAAAATGAATTTGAATTGAATCGAATAGAAAACGAATTTGAATTGAATCGGATAGAAAACGAATTTGAATTGAATCGAATAGAAAACGAATTTGAATTGAATCGAATAGAAAACCAATTTGAATTGAATCGAATAGAAAACGAATTTGAATTGAATCGAAAAGAAAACCAATTTGAATTGAATCGAATAGAAAACCAATTTGAATTGAATCGAATAGAAAACCAATTTGAATTGAATCGAATAGAAAACGAATTCGAATTGAATTGAAAACGAATTCGAATTGAATTGAAAACGAATTGAAATGAATTCAAATTGAATTGAAATTTGAATTGAATAGAAATGAATTTTAAAACGAATTTATATGGAAAAATTCAATTTTGATTTGAATTGAAATGGAAGTTGAAATTGTTTTTGAAACGAATTCAAAACGATTTATAAAATTCGTTTTAGATAGAAATCGACGAAATATATATTATATATATTATATATATATATATATATATTATAATGGCCTGAATAGAATGCGCCGCGCCGCGGCAGTTCGCGAATTTCGACCATTGACTTCGAACGGACATTACGGGAGATCCGACCGTCGGATTCACCTAAAACCGGAACCGTTGGGTTCGTATCGAAAAGATCTTTCTAACGAGTATTAGAAATTTGAAATCTAACGGTTGGATTTGGAGATACGTCCAAATCAAATTCGGAAAAGGTCGTTTTAAGTGCAGTTCGATGGCCGTTGATGGAAATCGACTGTACGGGCCTTAATAAAATTATTAAAAATAGTAATAACTTGTGTAAAATCATAAGAAATGATTTGGGGAAAATTGGGATGAAAAACTCCATATTTGAAAAGATAAAAATAGATTTTTATCGAAATGAACTAGTTTAGAACTAAAATAAAAACCCATTTATTTTAAATAAATAAATTGGATTTGAAATGGGCTTTGAATAGAATTGATTTGTGGGTTTATCATGAAGGTAGTTTTAAATGACACTTGTTCTTTAACTCGATAAATAAATAGAATGTGATTTGGGTTTGTCGTGAACTGTGTTTTAAATGACATTAGTTCTTTAACCCAGTAAAGGGAGTTTTAATGAATCTGCAATTAGATTGAAATGTGAATTGATAATCTAAATTATCAAATTTGGCAAATGAGCGAGGATGGAGTATCACCAGTTTTGCTCCAGAGCGATAGTTAAATCTTTAATTAGATTTGAACGTGAAATGGTAATTAATTTTACCGATAACACCATAGTATTAGATATGGAGTATTACCAGTTTTGCTTCATGGGATATATAGGTTGGGATTGGGAAATAAAATAAATAATTACTTCGGTGTGGTTCGCTAATCTCGACTAGTTTGGGAAAAACCATAATCGGGTTTGAAATGAAATCCAAAGGAAGATTAAAGGATAAATTTTAAAGAATTTATCTTGGATAAAATTAATGGGAACCTTTTCCTAAGAATGTGGAATTTAGAAACTAGCTGTAGGTTAGTTAAGAAGAATGGTTTCCTGGATATTGATCTGATGTTGGTTTCGGCCTTCGGGGTTAATATTTAGGGAATCGCTCTCTTACTAGTTTACGGTTGGAGTCTGATTTGAAGTCAAACGAGAGATACCATAATTTTTATAAAATATATTAAATAACAAAAATAGTCACACGTGGACAGTACTCATTCGTTGAGATTAGTCTTGTGTTGATAAAAATATAGATTCATTTGTCAAATAGAATAATGGAATTATTGAAATATATAAAGCCGTATTGATTAGAGATGCGCTATTTTGACGCGAACGATATTTATATCGATTATATTCGTTTTTGAATTTGAATTGAATCGAATAGAAAACGAATTTGAATTGAATCGAATAGAAAAGAATTTGAATTGAATCGAATAGAAAACGAATTTGAATTGAATCGGATAGAAAACGAATTTGAATTGAATCGAATAGAAAACGAATTTGAATTGAATCGAATAGAAAACCAATTTGAATTGAATCGAATAGAAAACGAATTTGAATTGAATCGAAAAGAAAACCAATTTGAATTGAATCGAATAGAAAACCAATTTGAATTGAATCGAATAGAAAACCAATTTGAATTGAATCGAATAGAAAACGAATTCGAATTGAATTGAAAACGAATTCGAATTGAATTGAAAACGAATTGAAATGAATTCAAATTGAATTGAAATTTGAATTGAATAGAAATGAATTTTAAAACGAATTTATATGGAAAAATTCAATTTTGATTTGAATTGAAATGGAAGTTGAAATTGTTTTTGAAACGAATTCAAAACGATTTATAAAATTCGTTTTAGATAGAAATCGACGAAATATATATTATATATATTATATATATTATAATGGCCTGAATAGAATGCGCCGCGCCGCGGCAGTTCGCGAATTTCGACCATTGACTTCGAACGGACATTACGGGAGATCCGACCGTCGGATTCTCCTAAAACCGGAACTGTTGGGTTCGTATCGAAAAGAGCTTTCTAACGAGTATTAGAAATTTGAAATCTAACGGTTGGATTTGGAGATACGTCCAAATCAAATTTGGAAAAGGTCGTTTTAAGTGCAGTTCGATGGCCGTTGATGGAAATCGACTGTACGGGCCTTAATAAAATTATTAAAAATAGTAATAACTTGTGTAAAATCATAAGAAATGATTTGGGGAAAATTGGGATGAAAAACTCCATATTTGAAAAGATAAAAATAGATTTTTATCGAAACGAACTAGTTTAGAACTAAAATAAAAACCCATTTATTTTAAATAAATAAATTGGATTTGAAATGGGCTTTGAATAGAATTGATTTGTGGGTTTATCATGAAGGTAGTTTTAAATGACACTTGTTCTTTAACTCGATAAATAAATAGAATTTGATTTGGGTTTGTCGTGAACTGTGTTTTAAATGACATTAGTTCTTTAACCCAGTAAAGGGAGTTTTAATGAATCTGCAATTAGATTGAAATGTGAATTGATAATCTAAATTATCAAATTTGGCAAATGAGCGAGGATGGAGTATCACCAGTTTTGCTCCAGAGCGATAGTTAAATCTTTAATTAGATTTGAACGTGAAATGGTAATTAATTTTACCGATAACACCATAGTATTAGATATGGAGTATTACCAGTTTTGCTTCATGGGATATATAGGTTGGGATTGGGAAATAAAATAAATAATTACTTCGGTGTGGTTCGCTAATCTCGACTAGTTTGGGAAAAACCATAATCGGGTTTGAAATGAAATCCAAAGGAAGATTAAAGGATAAATTTTAAAGAATTTATCTTGGATAAAATTAATGGGAACCTTTTCCTAAGAATGTGGAATTTAGAAACTAGCTGTAGGTTAGTTAAGAAGAATGGTTTCCTGGATATTGATCTGATGTTGGTTTCGGCCTTCGGGGTTAATATTTAGGGAATCGCTCTCTTACTAGTTTACGGTTGGAGTCTGATTTGAAATCAAACGAGAGATACCATAATTTTTATAAAATATATTAAATAACAAAAATAGTCACACGTGGACAGTACTCATTCGTTGAGATTAGTCATGTGTTGACAAAAATATAGATTCATTTGTCAATTAGAATAATGGAATTATTGAAATATATAAAGCCGTATTGATTAGAGATGCGCTATTTTGACGCGAACGATATTTATATCGATTATATTCGTTTTTGAATTTGAATTGAATCGAATAGAAAACGAATTTGAATTGAATCGAATAGAAAATGAATTTGAATTGAATCGAATAGAAAACGAATTTGAATTGAATCGGATAGAAAACGAATTTGAATTGAATCGAATAGAAAACGAATTTGAATTGAATTGAATAGAAAACCAATTTGAATTGAATCGAATAGAAAACGAATTTGAATTGAATCGAAAAGAAAACCAATTTGAATTGAATCGAATAGAAAACCAATTTGAATTGAATCGAATAGAAAACCAATTTGAATTGAATCGAATAGAAAACGAATTCGAATTGAATTGAAAACTAATTCGAATTGAATTGAAAACGAATTGAAATGAATTCAAATTGAATTGAAATTTGAATTGAATAGAAATGAATTTTAAAACGAATTTATAAGGAAAAATTCAATTTTGATTTGAATTGAAATGGAAGTTGAAATTGTTTTTGAAACGAATTCAAAACGATTTATAAAATTCGTTTTAGATAGAAATCGACGAAATATATATTATATATATTATATATATATAATATAATGGCCTGAATAGAATGCGCCGCGCCGCGGCAGTTCGCGAATTTCGACCATTGACTTCGAACGGACATTACGGGAGATCCGACCGTCGGATTCTCCTAAAACCGGAACCATTGGGTTCGTATCGAAAAGAGCTTTCTAACGAGTATTAGAAATTTGAAATCTAACGGTTGGATTTGGAGATACGTCCAAATCAAATTTGGAAAAGGTCGTTTTAAGTGCAGTTCGATGGCCGTTGATGGAAATCGACTGTACGGGCCTTAATAAAATTATTAAAAATAGTAATAACTTGTGTAAAATCATAAGAAATGATTTGGGGAAAATTGGGATGAAAAACTCCATATTTGAAAAGATAAAAATAGATTTTTATCGAAACGAACTAGTTTAGAACTAAAATAAAAACCCATTTATTTTAAATAAATAAATTGGATTTGAAATGGGCTTTGAATAGAATTGATTTGTGGGTTTATCATGAAGGGAGTTTTAAATGACACTTGTTCTTTAACTCGATAAATAAATAGAATGTGATTTGGGTTTGTCGTGAACTGTGTTTTAAATGACATTAGTTCTTTAACCCAGTAAAGGGAGTTTTAATGAATCTGCAATTAGATTGAAATGTGAATTGATAATCTAAATTATCAAATTTGGCAAATGAGCGAGGATGGAGTATCACCAGTTTTGCTCCAGAGCGATAGTTAAATCTTTAATTAGATTTGAACGTGAAATGGTAATTAATTTTACCGATAACACCATAGTATTAGATATGGAGTATTACCAGTTTTGCTTCATGGGATATATAGGTTGGGATTGGGAAATAAAATAAATAATTACTTCGGTGTGGTTCGCTAATCTCGACTAGTTTGGGAAAAACCATAATCGGGTTTGAAATGATATCCAAAGGAAGATTAAAGGATAAATTTTAAAGAATTTATCTTGGATAAAATTAATGGGAACCTTTTCCTAAGAATGTGGAATTTAGAAACTAGCTGTAGGTTAGTTAAGAAGAATGGTTTCCTGGATATTGATCTGATGTTGGTTTCGGCCTTCGGGGTTAATATTTAGGGAATCGCTCTCTTACTAGTTTACGGTTGGAGTCTGATTTGAAATCAAACGAGAGATACCATAATTTTTATAAAATATATTAAATAACAAAAATAGTCACACGTGGACAGTACTCATTCGTTGAGATTAGTCATGTGTTGACAAAAATATAGATTCATTTGTCAAATAGAATAATGGAATTATTGAAATATATAAAGCCGTATTGATTAGAGATGCGCTATTTTGACGCGAACGATATTTATATCGATTATATTCGTTTTTGAATTTGAATTGAATCGAATAGAAAACGAATTTGAATTGAATCGAATAGAAAATGAATTTGAATTGAATCGAATAGAAAACGAATTTGAATTGAATCGGATAGAAAACGAATTTGAATTGAATCGAATAGAAAACGAATTTGAATTGAATCGAATAGAAAACCAATTTGAATTGAATCGAATAGAAAACGAATTTGAATTGAATCGAAAAGAAAACCAATTTGAATTGAATCGAATAGAAAACCAATTTGAATTGAATCGAATAGAAAACCAATTTGAATTGAATCGAATAGAAAACGAATTCGAATTGAATTGAAAACGAATTCGAATTGAATTGAAAACGAATTGAAATGAATTCAAATTGAATTGAAATTTGAATTGAATAGAAATGAATTTTAAAACGAATTTATATGAAAAAATTCAATTTTGATTTGAATTGAAATGGAAGTTGAAATTGTTTTTGAAACGAATTCAAAACGATTTATAAAATTCGTTTTAAATAGAAATCGACGAAATATATATTATATATATTATATATATAATATAATGGCCTGAATAGAATGCGCCGCGCCGCGGCAGTTCGCGAATTTCGACCATTGACTTCGAACGGACATTACGGGAGATCCGACCGTCGGATTCTCTTAAAACCGGAACCGTTGGGTTCGTATCGAAAAGAGCTTTCTAACGAGTATTAGAAATTTGAAATCTAACGGTTGGATTTGGAGATACGTCCAAATCAAATTTGGAAAAGGTCGTTTTAAGTGCAGTTCGATGGCCGTTGATGGAAATCGACTGTACGGGGCTTAATAAAATTATTAAAAATAGTAATAACTTGTGTAAAATCATAAGAAATGATTTGGGAAAATTGGGATGAAAAACTCCATATTTGAAAAGATAAAAATAGATTTTTATCGAAACGAACTAGTTTAGAACTAAAATAAAAACCCATTTATTTTAAATAAATAAATTGGATTTGAAATGGGCTTTGAATAGAATTGATTTGTGGGTTTATCATGAAGGTAGTTTTAAATGACACTTGTTCTTTAACTCGATAAATAAATAGAATGTGATTTGGGTTTGTCGTGAACTGTGTTTTAAATGACATTAGTTCTTTAACCCAGTAAAGGGAGTTTTAATGAATCTGCAATTAGATTGAAATGTGAATTGATAATCTAAATTATCAAATTTGGCAAATGAGCGAGGATGGAGTATCACCAGTTTTGCTCCAGAGCGATAGTTAAATCTTTAATTAGATTTGAACGTGAAATGGTAATTAATTTTACCGATAACACCATAGTATTAGATATGGAGTATTACCAGTTTTGCTTCATGGGATATATAGGTTGGGATTGGGAAATAAAATAAATAATTACTTCGGTGTGGTTCGCTAATCTCGACTAGTTTGGGAAAAACCATAATCGGGTTTGAAATGAAATCCAAAGGAAGATTAAAGGA
Organism: Allium sativum; assembly: GCA_030737875.1. Lineage (NCBI taxonomy): Eukaryota > Viridiplantae > Streptophyta > Magnoliopsida > Asparagales > Amaryllidaceae > Allium > Allium sativum. Next base: position 7,640 of record JASFAX010003669.1, read on the forward strand.
TAAATTTTAAAGAATTTATCTTGGATAAAATTAATGGGAACCTTTTCCTAAGAATGTGGAATTTAGAAACTAGCTGTAGGTTAGTTAAGAAGAATGGTTTCCTGGATATTGATCTGATGTTGGTTTCGGCCTTCGGGGTTAATATTTAGGGAATCGCTCTCTTACTAGTTTACGGTTGGAGTCTGATTTGAAATCAAACGAGAGATACCATAATTTTTATAAAATATATTAAATAACAAAAATAGTCACACGTGGACAGTACTCATTCGTTGAGATTAGTCATGTGTTGACAAAAATATAGATTCATTTGTCAATTAGAATAATGGAATTATTGAAATATATAAAGCCATATTGATTAGAGATGCGCTATTTTGACGCGAACGATATTTATATCGATTATATTCGTTTTTGAATTTGAATTGAATCGAATAGAAAACGAATTTGAATTGAATCGAATAGAAAATGAATTTGAATTGAATCGAATAGAAAACGAATTTGAATTGAATCGGATAGAAAACGAATTTGAATTGAATCGAATAGAAAACGAATTTGAATTGAATCGAATAGAAAACCAATTTGAATTGAATCGAATAGAAAACGAATTTGAATTGAATCGAAAAGAAAACCAATTTGAATTGAATCGAATAGAAAACCAATTTGAATTGAATCGAATAGAAAACCAATTTGAATTGAATCGAATAGAAAACGAATTCGAATTGAATTGAAAACTAATTCGAATTGAATTGAAAACGAATTGAAATGAATTCAAATTGAATTGAAATTTGAATTGAATAGAAATGAATTTTAAAACGAATTTATAAGGAAAAATTCAATTTTGATTTGAATTGAAATGGAAGTTGAAATTGTTTTTGAAACGAATTCAAAACGATTTATAAAATTCGTTTTAGATAGAAATCGACGAAATATATATTATATATATTATATATATATAATATAATGGCCTGAATAGAATGCGCCGCGCCGCGGCAGTTCGCGAATTTCGACCATTGACTTCGAACGGACATTACGGGAGATCCGACCGTCGGATTCTCCTAAAACCGGAACCGTTGGGTTCGTATCGAAAAGAGCTTTCTAACGAGTATTAGAAATTTGAAATCTAACGGTTGGATTTGGAGATACGTCCAAATCAAATTTGGAAAAGGTCGTTTTAAGTGCAGTTCGATGGCCGTTGATGGAAATCGACTGTACGGGCCTTAATAAAATTATTAAAAATAGTAATAACTTGTGTAAAATCATAAGAAATGATTTGGGGAAAATTGGGATGAAAAACTCCATATTTGAAAAGATAAAAATAGATTTTTATCGAAACGAACTAGTTTAGAACTAAAATAAAAACCCATTTATTTTAAATAAATAAATTGGATTTGAAATGGGCTTTGAATAGAATTGATTTGTGGGTTTATCATGAAGGGAGTTTTAAATGACACTTGTTCTTTAACTCGATAAATAAATAGAATGTGATTTGGGTTTGTCGTGAACTGTGTTTTAAATGACATTAGTTCTTTAACCCAGTAAAGGGAGTTTTAATGAATCTGCAATTAGATTGAAATGTGAATTGATAATCTAAATTATCAAATTTGGCAAATGAGCGAGGATGGAGTATCACCAGTTTTGCTCCAGAGCGATAGTTAAATCTTTAATTAGATTTGAACGTGAAATGGTAATTAATTTTACCGATAACACCATAGTATTAGATTTGGAGTATTACCAGTTTTGCTTCATGGGATATATAGGTTGGGATTGGGAAATAAAATAAATAATTACTTCGGTGTGGTTCGCTAATCTCGACTAGTTTGGGAAAAACCATAATCGGGTTTGAAATGATATCCAAAGGAAGATTAAAGGATAAATTTTAAAGAATTTATCTTGGATAAAATTAATGGGAACCTTTTCCTAAGAATGTGGAATTTAGAAACTAGCTGTAGGTTAGTTAAGAAGAATGGTTTCCTGGATATTGATCTGATGTTGGTTTCGGCCTTCGGGGTTAATATTTAGGGAATCGCTCTCTTACTAGTTTACGGTTGGAGTCTGATTTGAAATCAAACGAGAGATACCATAATTTTTATAAAATATATTAAATAACAAAAATAGTCACACGTGGACAGTACTCATTCGTTGAGATTAGTCATGTGTTGACAAAAATATAGATTCATTTGTCAAATAGAATAATGGAATTATTGAAATATATAAAGCCGTATTGATTAGAGATGCGCTATTTTGACGCGAACGATATTTATATCGATTATATTCGTTTTTGAATTTGAATTGAATCGAATAGAAAACGAATTTGAATTGAATCGAATAGAAAATGAATTTGAATTGAATCGAATAGAAAACGAATTTGAATTGAATCGGATAGAAAACGAATTTGAATTGAATCGAATAGAAAACGAATTTGAATTGAATCGAATAGAAAACCAATTTGAATTGAATCGAATAGAAAACGAATTTGAATTGAATCGAAAAGAAAACCAATTTGAATTGAATCGAATAGAAAACCAATTTGAATTGAATCGAATAGAAAACCAATTTGAATTGAATCGAATAGAAAACGAATTCGAATTGAATTGAAAACGAATTCGAATTGAATTGAAAACGAATTGAAATGAATTCAAATTGAATTGAAATTTGAATTGAATAGAAATGAATTTTAAAACGAATTTATATGAAAAAATTCAATTTTGATTTGAATTGAAATGGAAGTTGAAATTGTTTTTGAAACGAATTCAAAACGATTTATAAAATTCGTTTTAAATAGAAATTGACGAAATATATATTATATATATTATATATATAATATAATGGCCTGAATAGAATGCGCCGCGCCGCGGCAGTTCGCGAATTTCGACCATTGACTTCGAACGGACATTACGGGAGATCCGACCGTCGGATTCTCTTAAAACCGGAACCGTTGGGTTCGTATCGAAAAGAGCTTTCTAACGAGTATTAGAAATTTGAAATCTAACGGTTGGATTTGGAGATACGTCCAAATCAAATTTGGAAAAGGTCGTTTTAAGTGCAGTTCGATGGCCGTTGATGGAAATCGACTGTACGGGCCTTAATAAAATGATTAAAAATAGTAATAACTTGTGTAAAATCATAAGAAATGATTTGGGGAAAATTGGGATGAAAAACTCCATATTTGAAAAGATAAAAATAGATTTTTATCGAAACGAACTAGTTTAGAACTAAAATAAAACCCATTTATTTTAAATAAATAAATTGGATTTGAAATGGGCTTTGAATAGAATTGATTTGTGGGTTTATCATGAAGGGAGTTTTAAATGACACTTGTTCTTTAACTCGATAAATAAATAGAATGTGATTTGGGTTTGTCGTGAACTGTGTTTTAAATGACATTAGTTCTTTAACCCAGTAAAGGGAGTTTTAATGAATCTGCAATTAGATTGAAATGTGAATTGATAATCTAAATTATCAAATTTGGCAAATGAGCGAGGATGGAGTATCACCAGTTTTGCTCCAGAGCGATAGTTAAATCTTTAATTAGATTTGAACGTGAAATGGTAATTAATTTTACCGATAACACCATAGTATTAGATATGGAGTATTACCAGTTTTGCTTCATGGGATATATAGGTTGGGATTGGGAAATAAAATAAATAATTACTTCGGTGTGGTTCGCTAATCTCGACTAGTTTGGGAAAAACCATAATCGGGTTTGAAATGATATCCAAAGGAAGATTAAAGGATAAATTTTAAAGAATTTATCTTGGATAAAATTAATGGGAACCTTTCCCTAAGAATGTGGAATTTAGAAACTAGCTGTAGGTTAGTTAAGAAGAATGGTTTCCTGGATATTGATCTGATGTTGGTTTCGGCCTTCGGGGTTAATATTTGGGAAATTGTTCTCTTGCTAATTTACGGTTAGTGATTAATGAATTGTAATGAGGCGTATGTTGTGTTTGTGTAATCTTTGTTTTTAGTATACGCGGGTTGTCCGGAAAGGCCGGGTTTATACCCATTCTGAATAACCGATTCGACGATATGTCGAAGATGAAGACGGTGGTTGAAGACCGGAAGTCTTCACATCGTTTGGGTGATTACTGATGATCTTGATTGGGCTGTACACCCAAGATGAGGGAATCAGTTGGTGGTCGTCCAGACGTACTTGGAGATCGATGGATATGCGAGGAAAGTGCCTCCGGTTTCGTTCAGACCCAGAACGAACTTGTAAATGGATTGTGTGTCTGACACTGGATTTTATTCTGTGTTGATTGATTTCTATTAAATATATATCTGTTTGGCGGCGGAGAATTTATTCTCTTGCTTAACGCCCTTCTCTGAGACGTACAAGCTTAGAGGTTATATATCGATAGATATCAAACGCATGGCATGAATTGCCTATGTGGCATGCTGAGTTCATGGATCAAGGCTTCTGTTGAAAAGCAAAGCCTTGTGGTTGATGATCAAAGCACGGCCTACGTGGCAGCTTTGTGTATAAGTGAATTCGCGAGCCTCACACCTCGGTATGAGTTAAAAACGGGATACAGACCGTTGGGAGAACATGACGTTTCTTTCTAGCTTTGGTGGTGTCAATGACTTACCAGCCATGACATTTATATACTTTTCACCTTTGTGGTTGTTGGAATGAGGCGCCTCGATTATAGGTCTGTAAGGACCGGGAAACGTGTGTTCAGGAATAACTAATCCTCAAACGTAAGAGAGGACCGGCCCAGCCGAATCCAGGGTTACCCAGAGTGTGTAGTCCTGAGGCATTTGCTAGAGTGTCTCGAAGCGGAGAGGAGCTTGCCCCTTGCCTCGACTCATGACGGAAATCCAATTTCCTAAACGTGTATTGCGGTTTTAATTGTAGAACTAGAATGGCGACATGATATATGGTACCCATGTCGTCTATGATTTATATTTATGACTGAAATTGTTTTGACACTATACGCTTATTATAGTATCAAATGATTTGTTTTAAACGTACCAAGCATGTTTGGCTATTATAAGGGAAAACCCTATCCTCCGGCTTGCGTTGCATTGTGTGATGGGACCTGGGTCTTATAATAGCTTCATTTTTTAAAAAAGCATTGCGTTGTCTTTTCTATGCACTGGTATTCTTGGGAGGAAACCCGTTCCATGTTATACGGCGTGGTCCCTTGAATTACTCTGTTTTAAAGTAAAGCTTTAAATAACTGTTTTAGTTCTCACACCAGTCACATGACTGACCTGGAGTTTATTGTTTTAACCTAAACTCTGGGTGCCCCTATTTTCCGCACGGGCAGCTAGTAGTTTTGGTTTTGCAGATTTATATTCACAGGGTCCTAATTTACAGCTGGAACGATGCTCGGAAAGCTCTGTATCCGTGTATTACTTTCAGTTGTGGTTTGTATTTATTTCCGCTGCTATGTAATTTATTGTAATCTCTGATATTTATCGAATGTAATTTATTCATTTATACTCTGTATATTCTTGTATCTGATGGAATTGTTGTAATAACAATGAAATGTTCTTCCGTTGCGTTCTGATTTGTCCTGTTCTCAAAACGATCAGGGGTTTCGAACGGTCTAGAGCGGTTTAATGACTGATTCGGATCGAGCGAAATTCCTTGTCGTCACACATCAGCATGGAAATCATCTCAAGGCTTATTTTTATGGATTCATATTGACAGGTCAACAAGGTTTTAAATTCACGCAATAAACATGGCAACACTGCAATTGAGTTTGCAAATTTAAATGCACATAATTATCATGGAGACACTGCAAACGAGTTAGCTGGCTTGGTCAGCTTGTTAATGTTAATATATAATGTTCAATTCTTTTTTTCCTTTTTTTTCAAATGAAAAGTGACCCAATTCGAATTGTCTTGGTATTTTATTATTTAGGGAGGATTATAATGAACATACATAGTTGCTTTTGCCATTAGCAGTTTCAACACAAGCACTATGCTCAAAATATACACTAACACTACAACATGGGCACATCGATAGTTTGACCCTTCTAGGATTAAAACAGGTAAAGATATTATAGTTGACAGAACTACCCAAATGCTCACTGTTAAATGTAGTTGGCAAACTAATAAATGCATGTTGTCAAGTATGGTTGGCAACTAACAAATGCTTACTATCAAATGTGGTAGACAAATTAACAAATGCTTATTATCAAATGGAAACAACAATTAACCAATATTATATGGAAATATTCAATAGAGGCAGTCCACTAGTTCAACCAATGACTAAATGGTTTTGATTGACATATGCATGGCTTATGTGTACATATGTGGGTGCCAAGATTAGTGTAGTGTCAGTTTAAATTGAACTATCCAAGTAAACAGGTTTAACCACCTTATCATCATTTTTTTTTACTAAATTATTTATAATAGATTGTAAAGGAAAAGAAATGGAAAAATGATTGTAAAACATGGTAGCAACAGTCATATAACCAGGTTTTTTTTTCTTTCCTATGTAAAACGTTGATAGAATCTTCGTCAGAGCAAAGAAAAATGGAATCATAATGTAATAACCTGAAAATTCCCCTCGTGGGAAATCGCCGGATACACTAACTCTGGGCGTACAACACATCAAAACAAATAACAGAAGACTTTTATAAACATTATAATAAAGTTACATCAGAGTACAAAATATCAGAGTACATCGAATAAATAATAATACAGCGGAATATCAATTTACAATAAACTTAACACAATGCAGCGGAAGACTATCATTGCTCTGGCTACAGCTTTAAGCTTCGATCCAGAATCCTGTCTATTAAATAGATATCTACAAAACAAGCCACTCGACTGCCCGTGTGGAAAAGAGGGCACCCGAGTCTGCAAAGTGAAACAAACTACGAGTCAGTCATGGGACTGGTATGAGAAATCTTACTTTACTTATCTAATGATAATAAGGCTAATCATAGGACCACGCCGCTTACACGGAACGGGTTTACTCCATTGGATTGCCAATGCATGAAATAAAGTAAATCGTTAAACAACGCAATGCTTTTTAGAAAAATGAAACCATTATAAGACTCAAGTCCCATCACACAATGCAACGTAAACTGGAGGATAGAGTTTTACCTTATAACGATCAAAAATGCTTGATACGATAAAATGGATTTGATATTATTATTAGTTTATATATGTTTCAAAAACATTTCTGTAACATCCCGCAATTTATAACGATTTAAATTGCGAATTAAATTGAATTTTATTTTGAAAATATTCTATAATTTCTCGTAATGGGAATTTTCAATTTGAACTACGTAAAATGAAATGTAGCAGCTGTGAAAATTTCATCGGAAAATTTGAATGTTGTCGGTCGCGCAATTTTTCGGTGCAAAGCTGCGCATAACAGTTCAAATTTTAACGATTTTAAAATCTCTTCGAAATCATTTCGGACAAACACGAAAAATATTCTATTCGTCGTCGGTAATCCAACGGCAAAATTCGTTTTGTGAAAATCGGACGCTTTGACCTCCGTTTTTCATCCACATTTCTACGTTAATGGGGTCCGTAACGAGTTTTTGAACGGAGCATGCAGACACTGCAAATTATATACCGTTGTGTTCGTCTCGTCGCACTGATTACTAAAATATATTCATTTGTCATTTTCGGTGTTCGGTTCGCGCTGAAATTGTGAAAATGCTTGCACAGTTCATTTTTAAAATAGAGCCATTTGAGTTCGATGTGTCCCTTTTACGATCTTACATATCTTTTTATATATTTTGGGTCTGCAAAAGATGCATTTTTATTTTATTAAACTAACTAAATATTTTTTTGTTTTTAAAATGGGCACTTTCCTTCTTTTTAGATTACCATTCCTTACATGCATTTACATGCATACGCATGGAACATTTTCCATTTCAAAAAGCTATGCACGTTATATATCTAAGCATTTTTCCCTTATCTTACCAAACTATCTACACATATTTGTCTCCAATGCCTTGCATGGACGTTCCAAATTCATGCATGTCCATGTCTTCTTCTGTACCTTACTTCCATCCTTCTTTCTTTGTGAACCATGCTTTCTTTATGACAAAAGGGTTCTCTTCCCGATACTCTTTCACTTCACTCACGTTCTCATCAATGAAACTTCACTTCACATTAAACGTTACACATACATTATTACTTGGCCCTCACTCCACGTTAAATGTTTCACATACATTATTACTTAGCTTTACATATATATATCCATTCAGTGGGACGCAAGCAACCAAGGGGGGAAAAACATTTTTTTATGCTGAGCACATATTCTTTCCTACTTTACTCCTTCCCTACCTCTTTTCTATTCACCAATTCACTTATGTAACCTCCTGCGCATGAAGATTAAAAGGAATATGAGTGAGTTCACATATGGCATAAGTTAGAAAAAGAAGAAAAAAAATGCAAGAAGCAAATGGGAGAGAGGAATAAAAAAAATTTGTATGAGAAGGCGCAAGAAGAAGAGGAGGGACGTGTGCATGTTTTGATAATAAAGAGAGAGAAAATGGGCAGTAGGCATTTGATGACATAATAAGGTTTGCATGCATGCGTTTTGGACCTTTGTCCATATGAGGTGCAGAAATGTTTTATGTTATATAATTTTGTTTTAGTTTTTGTTTTTTTTCAAATCAGTAATTATAATGCTCAAGTTAAAACATGTCCTTTATCACTGAACGGAACCAGCTAGATTTGCACTTTCCGATGTTATAAATGTATCGACCAATGGAACCCGGTTTTGTTTGGAATATATATATAAACATATATATATATATATATAAGTATGTTTTGTTTTAAAAACTTTAGTACTGTATAAGCTTTGAATTGTTGAAACCATAATTTAGTTGTGCTTGCTGGAACCAATGAACTATATATTTATAACTAAAATTTGTTTTGAAAGCTTTAGCAGGTTGTTCAAATTTTTATGTCATTACAAAATTTTATATACTTTTATTTTAATATACGTGTAGGTAAGAAGCTATTGTATAAAGCATATGTATCTTTTGTCAAAAGTGCAATGTTCCATTTTTTCAAAGGTGCAAGTTGCCTTGCCCATTCCGCTGTTGAGGAAAGTAACGTTTTATATATATAAAAAAATGTAACAGTAGATAAAGTTTTTTTAAAAAAAAAAAAAAAAAATTAGGAACATGCGTTGCTTGCATATGTTCCATGCGTTGGAACAAAATGCACACAAATGTTGTCCCATGCATTTTGTCCCATGCACTGGAACGCATACATGCATGATGTCCCATGCAAATGTGTCCATGCGTTTTGTGACTATTTTTTTTCTTCTTTCTCTTTTCTTTTCTATCATATAGTTTATTTTTTTTTTATAAAAGAAAAAAAAACATTGTTTGAACCGTTATCTAGTTGACTGGAACAAATGCATGTCTCATGCCTTAGTAAATTTTGCATGTACCATGCAAAGAAGTATTCCATGCATTAGTAACCAATGTGATACCCACTTTGCAAAATAAGACAACACGTTGGTTGCATGTTGTCCCATGCCTTTTGTTCCATGCGTTTTGTTGTTAAGTTATTATATATATATATGTATATATATATATATGTGTATATATATATATATATTTCTACCATATAGCTAATGTAAAAAAGTAAAAATTAATTAATTAATCATTTCTGTTCGTTTCTTGTTTGTGTGAACAGACTTGGTCCGCTTGTAGTTGTTTTGATTCGGTTTAGAGTGTGCTCGGATTTCGTCGTCATCTCTTGTTTCGTCCGTACCGTTATCTTTTTCCGTGCCACGAAAGGTGAGTTTTCTCACACTTGCAAAAATATTCACATTTTTGTGAAACTGAAATCTGTGATTGATTTGATTATTTGTTTGTTGACTGCTATTTTGGAAGGACATCTAATTTAAACTGTTAGACATTAACTTGATAGTTAGTTTATTTTTGTATTAAATTGCCAGTTAAACCCTTTGACATATAGCAAATAGAACTGTTTTGGATGATGATTGTGATGGATGTCTATTTATGGATATATTGAACTGTATGGATGTTTGTCTATATTTTTATATCATTGTTATCACCTTGGATGTTGCGGGCATCATCATAAACTGTCATTTCGAATAAATTAAGAAATAGGTTGAAATGATATATACCTATGACATTTGACCTTTGGATTGAAATGATATATATCCATTCCCCTGAAATTAAAAATTAAAAATTTGAAATAACTGATCACTTGGCCAGAAGATAGAGAATTATTATACGGACACCGGATTGGTTAAATCTAAAAAAATTAGAATTTGTGAAACCGATTTAAATAAGTGATTCTATGTAAAGAAAATAAATTGAAATGATCTAAATTGAATTATACATTGGGATTTGAATTTAAATTTGAAATGTCAAAATTGAATTATTTCAAAGGTTTAAATCTTTATTTAAACTTTGAAATTAAATTCAAATTGAAATGATCTAAGTTTGTTATTTGAAATTTGAACTAAAATTGATTATAATTTGAATTGTTTCAAAGGTTTAAATCTTTATTTAAACTTTGAAATTAAATTCGAATTAAATGGTTTAAATAAATATTATGAACTTGAACTCGGATTTGATTTGAATCGAATAGATTCAAATAATATTTTGAAATTGGAAGTTATCCTTTAAAATGGATTGTTCTCAAATAAATTTGATTTTGGGAATCGATTTGGACTAGATATTGGAAATCGATTTGTTTGTTTTGAGTTTTGAACTTAGGTTCAGATTCATTGAAAATAGAAAGAAACAGTTGATTTGAAATTATTTCTATATAAACAAATTTATATATAAACTATTTTATGAAATTTATTCCTTTGATATATGGAGTGCTTTATATAAATTATTTTCAAAAACCTATTCTTTATATACGTATAAAAGTAGTTTATTTTATAAAATATTTTAATATACATAAAACCATTTCCAATACTCAACTGTTTTGATTTCCAAGCTATTCCAAATCTCCCAACTATTTACAATTATTCAAAAATTATTTTAAACCCCAAAACTATTTCAAACTTTTAAACTGTTTTAGAAGTGGAATTGTTTACATTTAAATCTCTGATTTAAAAGTAAATATGATTAGTTTGATGTTAAAATCATAAATGAATTCAAAACGAATTTTGAAGTAAATTGAATGATTCGAAGAAAATGCGGTTAATTGAAGTTATAACCAATTATTGAATTTGAAATATCTCAAAGTGAATATGAATTTTGAAAAAAAATATTATTGTGATTAAAATAATATGATATTTTAAAGTGAAATTTATTTAGGTGAATATGATATTTTGATATCATAACGATTCACTTTTGAAATATAAAATACCAATCGGTGTGTAACATGATGTTTTGTTGTTAAAGAGACAGGGGCCTCTTATTGACATACTCTCTGTCAATGTTGGAACCACTTTAACAACTATGTACGCGGTGGAGTTCCAGAAATGAAGTAGGATGAATTTGGAGGCGATTACTGGATTTGAAGAAAGTGAACGATAATGGATGACCCCGACACTTGTGTCGATTTGAAATGACTAAAACAGGAGCCGTGCCAGACCAAATGAGGCTTGACTACCTCTTAGTGGACATCTGCTCTTCGATTTTCCTGGGCCTCGGGTCCATACTATTACTATTCAGTTGTTGTTGTTTTGTTGGTGCGCACCCTTGATGGGAGGTATTTCCCTTTGATTCGATATGGGGCGGATGTCTACGGTGGGCCGTTAGGGGTAACCACCAGTCTGGATCAGGCAAACTAGTAGCATACTACTTTGGGTATAGCCTCATGTGCCTTGTCATACGTTTATCCTTATGCGAGACAACTACGATTTTGATTTTTGGCATAGGTCTATAGGGGACTCACTGGCTACCGACGTTACTGGTTGTGTTACAGGACCTGCATAGACCATGTGCTTATAAACTGTGTAAGGGTAATCAATGTAACCCCGCTTACGCTATTTTCTGACAAGTATTTGTGAATAGACACTAGTATAATAGCGAAATTATATTATATAGTATCTAGTTTGACGGATCCTTAGGAGATGGAAATTTCCCGTAACATCTCTTAAGTTATGTGTGTGTATGTTCATATGATGTCGATTTGACTTAGATGAGAATATTTTTGCCTGATCCGAGCTTGTTTTATTTTCACGCTATTACGCTCGGGTCAGACTAGAGCATCCCAGTTTCAAAGGTTATCTTTTGAAGGATGAAGATGAAGACGGTATACTATTATTATTATTACTATTGTATCCCACTACTATTCTGCTGCATTACTCTGTATTACCAGTTATGTATATAAATGTATAACTCTGATAAATGTTGTAAAATGATCAAATGTTTATTTTAAACAGCTTCATGAACTGTTATTTGATTATTATATTTTGTTCATTCCGTTGCGAGATTCTGTGTTTGTTTTCTTCTTTCTTTCTAAATTCTAAATTAATTCCCTTGATTATCTATATTTTTGACTATAATGGTTGAAGATGTGGATCGTCATTTAACAATCTGTAAATACGTACAGTTTTGAGTTAGACATGTGTGGATTATTGTCGATTCAAAAGGTACGGATTTCCTGGTCGTTACAGTTGGTATCAGAGCTTATGGTTTAGCAGTAAACCTTGGCACTATTGGGATTTACTCATTAGAGATAGGGTTAGTAACACCCTAGAATGAGTTCTAAGTGTATATATACGAGAGAGCGTACTTGTACTTTTGATATTAAAAAAATGGTTTTATATTGTGTTGTTTGGCTTATTGAATTGAGTTCGGAGTTCCAGTCGATGCGTGTTGCAAGCGTTACCGAATGGGATTTCAAAACACTTGAACAAGGCATTCTAACACAATATTGTTTTCATATATATTTTATATATGTAAGATAACTAATTTTGAAATTTAATGGTAAATTAGTCAATACTCTTAACCTATTGACTGTAACAATAAATCGATCTTTTATATATGATTTATAATTAACTGTAAACCAAATGGATTTAAATGGAGAATATGAAATCTTTAAATTCCGATGATTTGTAAATGTTTTCAAGGTTTTGAAAAATATATAGTAGTAATATTTGAAGGATATTCAAATAAAAAATTGGTTAAGTACTCTATTTTGCTACTGGGAAATAAACTTCGGTGATGAGATGATCATAGTCATCGACTTTCATTTTCGAGTCTCAAAGTGGGGGAGACCACTTGGTAGCATAGCTACATATTCGTTTTGGAAATAAATTTAATTTTAAATCTTGAATATGTTTTGATATATATATAAAAAAAATTGTATAGTATATAGTATTTCAAAATGTTTTGAAAAGAAATTGGTATTTAAGATTCTCAAGCCTCCATTTATACAAATTACTCCCCTTGTTGATAATGATGAAATAAATAATTGTCAGTATTAATATCAAATGAAATTTTGAATAGGTGAATAAAGAAATACCATAAATGAATAAGAGAAATATAAATGAAAAAAATAATATAATATTATAAAATTGAAACATTAAGTAAGGAAAATGTTAAAGTAAAATAGAAACAAATACGCATGTTACTTTGATAATGAAGAGTAAAGTTGTGAAATACTAGATTTCATTTGTAATATATGCAAACCTACCTAAATGAAAAAGTTTAAGAGTATATAAATATGTAATGAAATATTTTACAAATGAAATTTAAATGAATAACATGTTCCAAAATGATATGTTGAATCATAGAAATGTGTTATGAAGATAAAGAAAAGTAAAGACGTTCAAAAATGAAATAGAACCAAAGAAATGTTTATAAAGGTAAATCAAGTTGTTATAATAAAATTTTTAATTTGTTAATGTTTTGAAACGATTAACAAATGGATGGAATATTTGCAAAGGACGACGTCATTTAAGTAAATGAAATACCAAATTTAAGTGAGTTATAAGCTGCAGTTGAGAGATAGGTTAATACTAATAAAATTCTAAATTGTTCAATACGAATGTTGAAAAGTGAAATGTAATGTGCAATTACAACAAAGGAAGTTAGCTAAACAAATTAAACTAATGTAATCAGCTAATCCAAGTTATGAAAATAATGAACTTAGATTCTGATTTAAATTAAATGTCAAAGATAAGCTTAAGAAAATTTGCAATAATCTATTTCGCGATGTAAATAAGTTTATAAGTTGAATCGATTATAAACCTATTTAAGCAAGTTCATTAAAAACATAGAGAGCATAAGATGTAGATGGAATTAAAGTATTAACATATATAGAAATTGAAATGAGTAAGTATGTAAATTTCAAATATGTTGAGAATAATATAGATAAAACGAAATGCCATCATATAGAAAATTTTAATATTGCTGAAATAAGTAGATTTTGAACCAATGAAAACTATAGACTAAAAAAATTCATTAAACACGAATGAATATATGAAAATCAATAGATGTAAGCGAATTGGATGAGAAACAATTTAATGCGAATACATTAAAACATAAAGACATATGTGAACCAATCAAACGAAATTGTACGAGTATGAATAAACTATATAAATTTGATTGTTGTATGTTATTATGTTGCATTTGCTATGTTCATGTGTATTGTTGTTGCATTTTGATGTATGCATGAACATTGTCTCAAGTACATTATTCACATATCACTGTTATTGAGTAAATTTGTAGGTACAGAATGTGTTTGATTTAAATCGGGAAGCTTGCGCGCGTTTATCGTTTTGCTTGCGCATATAAGCGAACTCGCTTATATATAAATAAAATAAAAAGGTACGCCTACGCAAATATATATATATATATATATATATATATATATATAGGATGTGCATATTGATTTATATTGGATTTTCTGGTCATGAGAGCCGATGTATAAGTTTTATCTTTAACTGGCGTGCCGCCAAAGTCCCTTCGTACAAAGGAGGTGCAACCGAAATTTTATGTGATTTCGGATGTTAGTTTTTTTTTTTTTTTTGAGACTTTAAAATTCGAAAATTACAAATTTTGTTTTTTTTATAAATTAGTTTGGGCTAAGTATATATATGTACTTACTACCTTGCTTCGTTCCTTTTCGAGGACGAAAAGTTTTGAGTAGGGGAGAATGTAACATCCCGCAATTTATAACGATTTAAATTGCGAATTAAGTTGAATTTTATTTTGAAAATATTCTATAATTTCTCGTAATGGGAATTTTCAATTTGAACTACGTATAATGAAATGTAGCAGCTGTGAAAATTTCATCGGAAAATTTGAATGTTGTCGGTCGCGCAATTTTTCGGTGCAAAGCTGCGCATAACAGTTCAAATTTTAACGATTTTAAAATCTCTTCGAAATCATTTCGGACAAACACGAAAAATATTCTATTCGTCGTCAGTAATCCAACGGCGAAATTCGTTTTGTGAAAATCGGACGCTTTGACCTCCGTTTTTCATCCACATTTCTACATTAAAGGGGTCCGTAACGCGTTTTTGAACGGAGCATGCAGACACTGCAAATTATATACTGTTGTGTTCGTCTCGTCGCGCTGATTACCAAAATATATTCATTTGTCATTTTCGGTGTTCGGTTCACGCTGAAATTGTGAAAATGCTTGCACGGTTCATTTTTAAAATAGAGCCATTTGAGTTCGATGTGTCCCTTTTACGATCTTACATATCTTTCTATATATTTTGGGTCTGCAAAAGATGCATTTTTATTTTATTAAACTACCTAAATATTTTTTTGTTTTTAAAATGGGCACTTTCCTTCTTTTTAGATTACCATTCCTTACATGCATTTACATGCATACGCATGGAACATTTTCCATTTCAAAAAGCTATGCACGTTATATATCTAAGCATTTGTCCCTTATCTTACCAAACTATCTACACATATTTGTCTCCAATGCCTTGCATGGACGTTCCAAATTCATGCATGTCCATGTCTTCTTCTGTACCTTACTTCCATCCTTCTTTCTTTGTGAACCATGCTTTCTTTATGACAAAAGGGTTCTCTTCCCGATACTCTTTCACTTCACTCACGTTCTCATCAATGAAACTTCACTTCACATTAAACGTTACACATACATTATTACTTGGCCCTCACTCCACGTTAAATGTTTCACATACATTATTACTTAGATTTACATATATATATCCATTCAGTGGGACGCAAGCAACCAAGGGGGGATAAAAACGTTTTTTTATGCTGAGCACATATTCTTTCCTACTTTACTCCTTCCCTACCTCTTTTCTATTCACCAATTCACTTATGTAACCTCCTGCGCATGAAGATTAAAAGGAATATGGGTGAGTTCACATATGGCATGAGTTAGAAAAAGAAGAAAAAAAATGCAAGAAGCAAATGGGAGAGAGGAATAAAAAAAATTTGTATGAGAAGGCGCAAGAAGAAGAGGAGGGACGTGTGCATGTTTTGATAATAAAGAGAGAGAAAATGGGCAGTAGGCATTTGATGACATAATAAGGTTTGCATGCATGCGTTTTGGACCTTTGTCCATATGAGGTGCGGAAATGTTTTATGTTATATAATTTTGTTTTAGTTTTTGTTTTTTTTCAAATCAGTAATTATAATGCTCAAGTTAAAACATGTCCTTTATCACTGAACGGAACCAGCTAGATTTGCAGTTTCCGATGTTATAAATGTATCGACCAATGGAACCCGGTTTTGTTTGAAATATATATATATAAACATATATATATATATATATATATATATATATATATATATATATAAGTATGTTTTGTTTTAAAAACTTTAGTACTGTATAAGCTTTGAATTGTTGAAACCATAATTTAGTTGTGCTTGCTGGAACCAATGAACTATATATTTATAACTAAAATTTGTTTTGAAAGCTTTAGCAGGTTGTTCAAATTTTTATGTCTGTTCAAATTTTTATGTCATTACAAAATTTTATATACTTATATTTTAATATACGTGTAGGTAAGAAGCTATTGTATAAAGCATATGTATCTTTTGTCAAAAGTGCAATGTTCCATTTTTTCAAAGGTGCAAGTTGCCTTGCCCATTCCGCTGTTGAGGAAAGTAACGTTTTATATATATAAAAAAATGTAACAGTAGATAAAGTTTTTTTTAAAAAAAAAAAATAAAAAAATTGGGAACATGCATTGCTTGCATATGTTCCATGCGTTGGAACAAAATGCACACAAATGTTGTCCCATGCATTTTGTCCCATGCACTGGAACGCATACATGCATGATGTCCCATGCAAATGTGTCCATGCATTTTGTGACTATTTTTTTTTTCTTCTTTCTCTTTTCTTTTCTATCATATAGTTTATGTTTTTTTTTATAAAAGAAAAAAAATTGTTTGAACCGTTATCTAGTTGACTGGAACAAATGCATGTCTCATGCCTTAGTAAATTTTGCATGTACCATGCAAAGAAGTATTCCATGCGTTAGTAACCAATGTGATACCCACTTTGCAAAATAAGACAACACGTTGGTTGCATGTTGTCCCATGCCTTTTGTTCCATGCGTTTTGTTGTTAAGTTATTATATATATATATATATGTATGTATATATATATATATGTATATATATATATGTATATATATATATATATTTCTACCATATAGCTAATGTAAAAAAGTAAAAATTAATTAATTAATCATTTCTGTTCGTTTCTTCTTTGTGTGAACAGACTTGGTCCGCTTGTAGTTGTTTTGATTCGGTTTAGAGTGTGCTCGGATTTCGTCGTCATCTCTTGTTTCGTCCGTACCGTTATCTTTTTCCGCGCCACGAAAGGTGAGTTTTCTCACACTTGCAAAAATATTCACATTTTTGTGAAACTGAAATCTGTGATTGATTTGATTATTTGTTTGTTGACTGCTATTTTGGAAGGACATCTAATTTAAACTGTTAGACATTAACTTGATAGTTAGTTTATTTTTGTATTAAATTGCCAGTTAAACCCTTTGACATATAGCAAATAGAACTGTTTTGGATGATGATTGTGATGGATGTCTATTTATGGATATATTGAACTGTATGGATGTTTGTCTATATTTTTATATCATTGTTATCACCTTGGATGTTGCGGGCATCATCATAAACTGTCATTTCGAATAAATTAAGAAATAGGTTGAAATGATATATACCTATGACATTTGACCTTTGGATTGAAATGATATATATCCATTCCCCTGAAATTAAAAATTAAAAATTTGAAATAACTGATCACTTGGCCAGAAGATAGAGAATTATTATACGGACACCGGATTGGTTAAATCTAAAAAAATTAGAATTTGTGAAACCGATTTAAATAAGTGATTCTATGTAAAGAAAATAAATTGAAATTATCTAAATTGAATTATACATTGGGATTTGAATTTAAATTTGAAATGTCAAAATTGAATTATTTCAAAGGTTTAAATCTTTATTTAAACTTTGAAATTAAATTCAAATTGAAATGATCTAAGTTTGTTATTTGAAATTTGAACTAAAATTGATTATAATTTGAATTGTTTCAAAGGTTTAAATCTTTATTTAAACTTTGAAATTAAATTCGAATTAAATGGTTTAAATAAATATTATGAACTTGAACTCGGATTTGATTTGAATCGAATAGATTCAAATAATATTTTGAAATTGGAAGTTATCCTTTAAAATGGATTGTTCTCAAACAAATTTGATTTTGGGAATCGATTTGGACTGGATATTGGAAATCGATTTGTTTGTTTTGAGTTTTGAACTTAGGTTCAGATTCATTGAAAATAGAAAGAAACAGTTGATTTGAAATTATTTCTATATAAACAAATTTATATATAAACTATTTTATGAAATTTATTCCTTTGATATATGGAGTGCTTTATATAAATTATTTTCAAAAACCTATTCTTTATATACATATAAAAGTAGTTTATTTTATAAAATATTTTAATATACATAAAACCATTTCCAATACTCAACTGTTTTGATTTCCAAGCTATTCCAAATCTCCCAACTATTTACAATTATTCAAAAATTATTTTAAACCCCAAAACTATTTCAAACTTTTAAACTGTTTTAGAAGTGGAATTGTTTACATTTAAATCTCTGATTTAAAAGTAAATATGATTAGTTTGATGTTAAAATCATAAATGAATTCAAAACGAATTTTGAAGTAAATTGAATGATTCGAAGAAAATGCGGTTAATTGAAGTTATAACCAATTATTGAATTTGAAATATCTCAAAGTGAATATGAATTTTGAAAGAAAATATTATTGTGATTAAAATAATATGATATTTTAAAGTGAAATTTATTTAGGTGAATATGATATTTTGATATCATAATGATTCACTTTTGAAATATAAAATACCAATCGGTGTGTAACATGATGTTTTGTTGTTAAAGAGACCGGGGCCTCTTATTGACATACTCTCTGTCAATGTTGGAACCACTTTAACAACTATGTACGCGGTGGAGTTCCAAAAATGAAGTAGGATGAATTTGGAGGCGATTACTGGATTTGAAGAAAGTGAACGATAATGGATGACCCCGACACTTGTGTCGATTTGAAATGACTAAAACAGGAGCCGTGCCAGACCAAATGAGGCTTGACTACCTCTTAGTGGACATCTGCTCTTCGATTTTCCTGGGCCTCGGGTCCATACTATTACTATTCAGTTGTTGTTGTTTTGTTGGTGCGCACCCTTGATGGGAGGTATTTCCCTTTGATTCGATATGGGGCGGATGTCTACGGTGGGCCGTTAGGGGTAACCACCAGTCTGGATCAGGCAAACTAGTAGCATACTACTTTGGGTATAGCCTCATGTGCCTTGTCATACGTTTATCCTTATGCGAGACAACTACGATTTTGATTTTTGGCATAGGTCTATAGGGGACTCACTGGCTACCGACGTTACTGGTTGTGTTACAGGACCTGCATAGACCATGTGCTTATAAACTGGGTAAGGGTAATCAATGTAACCCCGCTTACGCTATTTTTATGACAAGTATTTGTGAATAGACACTAGTATAATAGCGAAATTATATTATATAGTATCTAGTTTGACGGATCCTTAGGAGATGGAAATTTCCCGTAACATCTCTTAAGTTATGTGTGTGTATGTTCATATGATGTCGATTTGACTTAGATGAGAATATTTTTGCCTGATCCGAGCTTGTTTTATTTTCACGCTATTACGCTCGGGTCAGACTAGAGCATCCCAGTTTCAAAGGTTATCTTTTGAAGGATGAAGATGAAGACGGTATACTATTATTATTATTACTATTGTATCCCACTACTATTCTGCTGCATTACTCTGTATTACCAGTTATGTATATAAATGTATAACTCTGATAAATGTTGTAAAATGATCAAATGTTTATTTTAAACAGCTTCATGAACTGTTATTTGATTATTATATTTTGTTCATTCCGTTGCGAGATTCTGTGTTTGTTTTCTTCTTTCTTTCTAAATTCTAAATTAATTCCCTTGATTATCTATATTTTTGACTACAATGGTTGAAGATGTGGATCGTCATTTAACAATCTGTAAATACGTACAGTTTTGAGTTAGACATGTGTGGATTATTGTCGATTCAAAAGGTACGGATTTCCTGGTCGTTACAATTTCAATCATAATGTATCTGTCGTAGATGGCATAGCTACCATATACTATGTCGCCATACGAGTTATACAATCAAAACTGTATGGTATCGTATTGGAAGTTGGATTTCCGTCATGAACCAAGGCAAGAGATAGTCCTTACCGAATTCGAGACAATCTAGCCCATACCTCAGGATCAGAGCTTGAGTGACCCTTGGATCTTCATGGCCGGTCCACAAATACTTTAGTGGATTAGTTATGCCTGAACAATACGTTTCCCCGCCCTATGAGGCATAAATATAGAGCCACTAGGGACTCAAAACTGAGGCACCTCATTCCATCATCCACATAAGTAAAAATGTCTGGGCTTGTAAAACCCTGACACCACTTCTAGCTAGACAGAAATGTATGTCCTCTCTGCAATCCTTCCTCCCTATTCTGGTTCATACTGGGATGTGAGGCTCACGAAGTATCGCTACACAAAGCTATGCTAAATGTAATGTCCCGTATTTTTGGCAGCCAAATATTTTATTTAATTTATTATTTTAAATATTATATTTGGAATATTAACAGATTTTAATATTTAAATTCGTTATTAAAAACGAAGTTTTAACGTTAATTTTATTTATAACATAAAACGAGCTCGAATTAACGCGATAGTTCGTTATATTTGGTTTTGAACTTCAACTGAGACTACAGGATCCGATATAAGTCGGATTTCTGTGAAACAAGAAACGGTGGAATCGTATTGATGATAATTTTCATATGAAAGAGAAAAATCTAGATTTCGTGTTATAGATTATTAGTTATGGCTAAATCAAATTTTAAAATAATCGCTATGGATTCGTTATAAACAATATCGTTTATTTACTAAATTAAAAGGGATTTTTAATGATATCGTTTAGCTTGAATTTTATAAACAATGAGTTATAATTCTATATTGATTTAATTTGAAATGATATATTACTTTATTTGGAAGAAGGTTGGCTCCTCGGGTTTAAACTGGATACATACAATTGTTTTTGTTAGTACTCAATTAGCTAACGACGACCAAAACATTGAATGTTGGAATAAAGATAAATAATTGTCGAGTAATTAGACCAAACCGAACATGCTGGCAAGTTGAGAACATAAATACCAATAGGTGTATAGAGTTCAAATGCTAAATTTGTCGAGACAACAACTTTTTAAATTTGCCTTAAACCGTTATCCAAGTATTTATGTGTAAAACGAATTGATGCATCGAATTTACTGAGAAGATATATTAGTTTAACATCGAAGCTAGTGGGAAAGAGAGCATCCACAAAAGTGAGTGTAAAATTCTTATGTAAACAAACAAAGAAAAAAAACACAATAGTTATGATTACATTAAATATACCACATCATATGATTACATTAAATATACCACATCATTCATGAAATACATACATACAAAAGAACCAAACAGCATTGAATTCAACCAAACAGCATTGATGACAATCCTCGGTTCAATCACGGTTTCAGACCAATAGTATTGAATTCAATACTTAGTTCAACCAAATTTCTGCCAAGTCATTTCATAGCTATCAAATTTCCTATCACTAGTACACAAAACTGAAAAGAAGGAAGAAAGAAAAAACCATTGGCCTAAGAATAGCCGAATCTACCTAGGATACACAGTGATAGACATTGATCTTATCTAGATCGATCAAACTACTATAAATAGGTACCACACATATGTGTTTCATCACCACAGAAAGCAATAAAAACAACACAGTAAACTAGAAAACCCTCCGAACCACTGGAAAATCAAACAAAAACATTCAAGTAAATACTTATCTGAGTTTGAAATGCACCATCTTCGTCTCGGTATCATCTTCGAATTATTTCGAGATAAATTTGTCCGAACCACATAATTAGGGTTCGGGTTTTTCCACTAGAGGGGCTTCGGGTTTGAGTCTCTGGAGTTTGTAGCAGATGAGAGGAGGTAGGGTTGACCGTGTGGAAGGGAGCCATCGTCGCTGAAGGGGTTCGGGGATCTAGGGTTGGCGGAGCGTTAGCAAGCCAGAAGGCAAGCGAATGACCGGAGCATGGGTGCATAAAGAAGATGCAGTGTATTTTTCCGATTGTCGATGAAGACAGGAGGGAGGAAAGACGGGATTTTGGCCATGGAAGGGTTTCATTGTTGAGGCGGCGGATGGATTATGAAAGGTAAGAGGGGATCCGATCTTTTATGTGATGCGGGTGGGTATTTGGTTGATTGGGCCGACGCCAAGAGGTGAAGCCCAACTAGTTTCTATTTATCTTTATGTTAAATTAAAGTATTCTGGCCTGTTGTTTAAACCTAGGCGACTAATCGGCTAACTATGCTTAAAGAACTAAATAAACTTCAACCTAAGGTATATGATTAAGGAAATAAAAAAGGGGGTCTAGGAAGAATTTCATCCAACAATGTAATTGTGAACAGTGTCGGCCTCCGAGGTTGGTCAACAGACATAATTATTTTATATTTACATTAAATCTGATTAAAAGTAAGTGGACAAGATAACAAGTTTGGTATATAAAAACCGGTGGAACTAATAATGGGGATTAAGGCCTGATCGCCTTATATGGTGTATGTAAAGGAAAAATTTTCCGCCTGTTACTGTTTTAAAACATAAGTTACTAGTTAGTTTAATTTAAGTAAAGAGTGAATTAATTAATATAATTAACTAGTAAATGTAATAACTTTGTATTTTGTAACCAGAATTGGACCAAACAATGGACGCCAGAATCATATTTTCGGACACAACATTATGGAGTTTATCTGGACAGTGCAGGAGAGCACTAGAATTTATGATTAAATTAAACGAGCATTTAATTTAACTATAACCGATCCGTTTCAACGAAGAATCAAGGTGAGTTAAACTCACTCAGTTTTCCCATTTATACTTTATATAAATTGGGTTTTTATTTTGTGTGTTCTGTTTGCCAAAGGTTGACTATTTGCTAGTTATATATTTAGTTGTTGATTTAACTGATGAAATTAAACCGGTGTTTAATTTCAGTGAAATACCAAATCGTTATTTTTAACGATTGGTTCCAATAAAGGTAACTCACCTTGGTTGGTCACATTTATAAAATAAACGTGTTTAAACTGTTTGAATTGTTGAATTGCTTGTGGATTGGTTGCGGTTAATGGTCGTTGGTTATTAAAACTGAATGATCTGGTTTGTGATAACCGTTTTGAATACAGGGAAGAACAGGTTGGAGGGACCAACTGGATCCCTCAAATATATTATTTATTCTCATATGAACGGTCATGTTTGGGTGATTAGTGATAATTGGTCATTGATTGGAAATTCAACCTGTGTTTGATTTAAACCATGGGCGATATTTGTTGGGTAATCGGCAGTAAGTGGCCTGAGGGTAAATTGTTTTGTTTATATTGATTCACCGTCAGGTGAATCAATAGAACTGAAGTATGAAATCTATTTTATAACTGGATATAGATTTGAAATATCTTATTTTGATTAAAAGGTTTGTTTAAAAGAAAATAAATATTTATCATTTATTATTTAAATTTATAATTGATTATTAATTGGTTTTATATGGAAATCTCTGATCTTAATCAGTTTTATAATTAAGTGAATAGAATTAATCTAAGAATTAAATTTGGATAATTATTTTTGTTTAGAATCAGTTAAATGGAGTTATCTAAATTAATTATATTGATAATTAATTTAAAGGGAAAATGAATATGGTTTTAATTGTTTAGAACAATTAAATATAATAGTTAATGAATATAGTTGTAATTTTAATGAAGTTTTAAAAAGGGGAATTTACTATTTATTTTAGTTAACAAAGGAATTAACTACTTTACAATAATTAATGATTAAAGTAAATTATTATCCTGATTTATAACAACTTGGGAAATTAATTTTAATTGAATTAATGTAAAGAGTAATCGAGGTTGAGACGAAATTCAATTGAATGGTGAAAGAAATTTATAAATGGGGTTTATAGTTAAAACCCGAATTTGTATAACAGGTTATAAAAGGAATTTAATCAAATATGATAGCTAAAATTATATTGGCTTAATAATTGAATTAGGGTAAAAAGGGAAATTGAGATGAGCATGGTTTAGATTAAACTAGAATGTATTTGAAACAAAGTTGTTAAAAGGGCGATGAGGGTTTAGATCGTAAATTCCAATTTAACCTTATTTAGAAATGGAATTTGTTTTGAGACTGGAATAGAATATTGGTTTGATTTCAACTTATATTTATCTGAGGTTAAGAACGTTGTTGATCAAGGTCTGAGAGGTAATTAAAATACCCCAACTTGAACAACATCAGGATTATCTGAAGATGATATTAGTTGGTAATCGTAAAAGAGGTTAGTGATGATTTATTATTAGAGAAATAATAATGCGATGTTTGGTGAAAATTTGGAGAATATACGAAGTAAAGGAAAATTAAGTGAAAATTTAATATGATTATAAGTTATTTCACTAAGTATTGATATGAATGGTTTTGAGAACATTAGTATACTAAGTAAGAATTCAAATATCGTATTTTCGAATATTAAAAAGAGTTAGGAGTTTTAGATTAAATTGAAGAGAATCGGTTTGTTTTAATTTAAAGGCCAAGTGATGCTGATTACTGAACCAGTGAACTCATTGGATTATCATGATTGAAACACTGTTTATTTTGATAGTTAAATCACTGACTATCAAATCTGTCCAATACGATTGTTGGTAAGGAAAGTCCGGGATCGAATTAATATTCGAAAACCATTCCGACCAACAAATACGTGAAGAGATCAGAAGATGATCGAGATGGAGCATTGAAGACCGTGGATTTTCATAAACTGAAGAACCACTAAAATTATATGCCTGGCAAGCAGAGATAAGTTCTGATTCTATCATGGTTGAAATCGACGAGTTACAAGGACTTCTCGCTACTGATCCATGGGGTGATTCCTATATTGGATGCAGTAGGAGAGTACCTTCGGTTCATCCTGTTCCTGGATGACTTGTATAGACGGATGTCTGATAGAGTATTTCCAAAGGGTCACGTACGTTGATTTCTTCAAACGTACTATAGTGGTTGGCGGAGAATAGCCGTTCTCTTAGCTTAACTGTTAGAGTATTTTGTGGGCGTCAATTAGTGATATCTGGCAGATCTGACGATGTGGCATTCAAAGTGAAAAATGACCAGATGTCAAAAGTTAATCTAAACTTCGGGCCTCAGCAACCGAGAGATGACAAAAATCGGGCAGGCAGCACGGCTATGTGGGTCGCTCCCATAAGAGTGTATAATCACCTAACTAGAGAAATTCCTTTTGTTTCTTTAATCTATATTTCAATGCTGTCCCTTTTCGGGAAACAGTGGTTTGAGCCCAACTGTTGGTGATATACATTCGATACACTCAAGCGAAATGAGTGGTCGGTCATGTGTGGGCCGGGTTGCAAGACTTTCTTGTTGAACCCAGTGTATTTGCCTCTAGAGATACACTACCGGCAGGTGGTCCTATACCTTGTCATGGTTGGAATCCAATCCCCAATAAGCACCCGCGGGTTTTGTTTGTATACTATATATGTGGAGCGTGAGATGCAAGCGTTCCGCTAGATTGATATCTACTTGTATTTAGACATTATTATAATATCAGAAAAGATATTGATTTCAAAGATGTTTTGGGTCATCATAAGGTAAAAACCATCTGTATTTAGTTGTGGATTTGGTCTTACGATTATCCTCTTCTTTCAAAAAGATTTTGAACCTTAAAATCAAGTTGTGTGATACCCTTAATACTATGCGAGTTTTTCTCACTCTGGTTCACCAGACTGACCCGGTGTTTTGTAAATGCTCGGGTCAGCCCAGGTGTACAGGTTCAGGTTATCGAATGCTGTGAAGTCCAGAGACGAGCTGGAAATGTTCAGATGTATGATGTCATATAGCTACTATTCCGCTGTGTGTTGTATATGGGAACAGGTTATTATAACTGTCCCGTTGTGTGATGTACTCTGATATTGTAAGTATTTTTAAAGCTCTCAATAAAGATTTATTTCTGTATTATATTTTGTTCCGCTGCGATGTGAGACTTTATGTTGTGTTGTTTCTTCTTCTTCTTCTTCTATTATAATATTTCTTTCTTTCTTATCTCACCCTCTAAATTCTTTCTAATAACGTTCGATGTTTTTGGTGTTTGGAATATCGTCATGAGTTACGGTAAAGGTATTTATGTCGATTTTCGGGGCCGAAAATTCCTGGGTCGTTACAGTGGTATCAGAGCTATTGGTTTAGTAATAACCTTGGCTCTATTGTGTAACTCGATAGAGATTGGATTAGTAATACCCTAAATTGAGATTGAGTGTGTGTGTGTATATATATGAGAGCGTATTTGTGAATTTTTATACAAATGATTTATATTGTGTTGGTTGATCGGTTCAAGTGTTGAGAAGCATAGAACTGGCAATGGATACGGTATTGTTTCGAAAAGAGGGTAAATGAAATAATTTTACCCAAATTATATTTTTGTATAGAAAAGAAATAATTTTATCAAATTATGGAGATACAAGTGTGTTTGATTGATTTGAAAGGAATTCAAATCGGATTGAAAATTTGAATAGAGACTTAACTTTGTTAAGTGAAGTTAAATTAACATGATATCGAAATTTAATAAAACAGATTTGGAAACTGGAAATTTAATGAATAAATAATAATCAAATCTGTGAAACCAAAACAAAATACTAATATTGTGACGAGAAGGAATTTCGCTCGGTCCGAATCAGTCGCTAAACCGACCCAGACCGTTCGAAAACGCCCTATCGTTTGAGAACACGACAAAATAGA
Organism: Allium sativum; assembly: GCA_030737875.1. Lineage (NCBI taxonomy): Eukaryota > Viridiplantae > Streptophyta > Magnoliopsida > Asparagales > Amaryllidaceae > Allium > Allium sativum. The sequence goes on from JASFAX010003669.1 coordinate 34,934, forward strand.
ACGGATACAAAAGAACTTTTCATTGTATATTACAACAATGCACCAGATTACAAGAATATACAGAGTAAAAATGAATATTACACAGAAATATCAGAGATTTAAATTACATTTAAATATATAGCAGCGGAAAATAATACAATACACAACTAGAAGTAGATATACGGATACAAAGCTTTCCGGATATCGTTCCAGCTGTAAACCAGGATCCTATGAATATAAACTGCAAAACCAAAACTACTAGCTGCCCGTGTCAAAATAGGGGCACCCAGAGTTTAGGTCAAAACAATAAACTCCAGGTCAGTCATGGGACTGGTGTGAGAACTAAAACAGTTAATCTTTATTTTTATTTTTTTAAAGTTTGGTCAATCAAGGGACCACGCCGTATAACACGGAACGGGTTTCCTCCCAAGAATACCAGTGCATAAAACAAACAGCGCAATGCTAAATAAAGAAAAAATGAAGCTGTTATAAGACCCAGGTCCTATCACACAATGCAACGCAAGCCGGGGGATAGGGTTTTCCCTTATAACAGCCAAAGAATGCTTGATACGTTTAAAACAAATCATTTGATACTATTATAAGTGCATAGTGTATAAAACAACTTCAAATCATAAGTATCAATCATAGGCGGCATGGGTACCATATATCATGTCGCCATACTAGGCTCTACAATCAAAACCGCAAATGTCACGTATTTGGAAGCTGGATTTCCATCTATGAACCGAGGCAAAAGATAGTCCTCACCGACTTCGGGACTCTCTAGCCCGAGCCTCAGGGTCAGAGCGCATCGACCCTTGGATCCTCAGGGCCAGTCCACCGATGTGGATTAAACTTAAACCCTGAACATGCATCTCCCCACCCTATGGGGTGTAAGTCTGGTCCGTCTGCCTACCAGAATGCATCGGCCGAAACCGATATAACCGAGGCGCCTCGCAACAGCAACAACCACATAAGTCAAACTCGTCAGGGCGTGTAAAACCACTGACGCCACTTCTAGCTAGAAAGAAACGCATGCCCTCCCTGACGTCCTCTCCCGTTTTTGGTTCATACCGGGTGTGAAGCTCGCGAATCAACGTTACACAATGCTATGCCACAAAGGCCGTGCTTTGATCATCAACCACAAGACTTTGCTTTTCAACAGAAGCCTTGATCATTTGCCACTTTGGCATGCCACACAGGCAATTCACTCCATGCGTTTGATATCCATCAATATATAACCCCTGAGCTCGTACGTCTTAGAGAAGGGCGTTAAGCAAGAGAATAAATTCTCCGCTGCCAAACAGATATACATTTAATAGAGATCAATCACACGGACTAAAATCCAATGTCAGACACACAGTCCATTTACAAGTCCGTTCTGGGTCTGAACGAAACCGGAGGCACCTAGTACCCCGCATATCCATCGATCTCCAAGTACGTCTGGACGATCACCAACTGTTTCCATCTTCTTGGGTGTACAGCCCAATCAAGATCATCAGTAATCACCCAAACGACGTGAAGACTTCCGGTCTTCGACCATCGTCTTCATCTTCGACACCACGTCGAATCAGTTATTCAGAATGGGATAAACCCGGTCTTTCTGAATAACTCGCGTATATATTATAAAAGTGTTACACAAACACAACATACGCCTCATTCCAATTAAGAATATTCTTTTATCCAAATATTCCTATACTTTGGAAAAAGTTCCCATTAATTTTATCCAAGATAAATTCTTTAAATTTATTCTTTAATCTCCTTTGAATATCAATTCAAACTAGTCGGGATTAGCGAACCACACCGAAGAAATCATTTATTTTATTTCCCAATCCCAACCTATTCATCCCATGAAGTAAAACTGGTTATACTTCATATCTAACACCACGGTGTTATCGGTAAATTCAATTACCATTTCACGTTCAAATCTAATTAAAGATTTAACTATCGCCTGGAGTAAAACTGGTGATACACCATTCTCGATCTTTTCAATCTAATTAAAGATTCATTAAAACTCCACTTAGTTTTAATCTTTGACTGGGTTAAAGAATCAGTGTCATTTAAAACACAGTTCACGATAAACCCAAAATCACATTCATTAATTATCAGGTTAAAGAACGAGTGTTGTTTAAAACACTGTTCACGATAAAACCAAAAATCAATATCCATTCAATTCCAATTAAATATTATTTAATTGGTACACTTCATTAAATCTAAATAAAAAGATTTAATATTTTCTCAACTGGGTTCAAGAACAGTGTTAGTGAAGACACCATTCACGACAAACCCAAATCACATTCGATATTCAATACAAGGCTCTGAATAGAAAATATATCGGCTTATATTCAATATCGAATTCTACGACTAACAAATGTCGTGTTGGAAATAACGATATAAATATATATCTTTCAAATTTCCATAACAACACCTGTATAATCACGAATTCCAACATCGAAATATTCCGAAGACAATTTCGATTCAAATCCACTCCAATGCAATCATTGGAAATTTTGGTTATTTTCAAAACCATTTCAAATTCAATTTATTTATCAAAAAAAATAAATAGAATTATAATTCTAGTTCAAAACTAGTTCATTTCGATAAAAATCTATTTTTATCTTTTCAAATATGGAGTTTTTCATCCCAATTCTTCTCAAATCACTTCTTATGATTTTACACAAATTATTAATATTTTTAATAATTTTATCAAGGCCCGTACAGTCGATTTCCACCAATGGCCATCGAACTGCACTTACAGCGACCTTTTTCAAATTTGATTTGGACATAATTCCAAATCCAACCGTTAGATTTCAAATTTCTAATATTCGTTAGAAAGCTCTTTTCGATACGAACCCAACGGTTCCAGTTTTAGGAGAATCCGACGGTCGGAACTCCCGTAATGTCCGTTTGAAATAAATGGTCGAAATTCACGAACTGCCGCGGCGCGGCGCGTTCTACTCAGGCCATTATATTATATATATAATATATATAATATATACTTCGTCGATTTCTATTTTAAAACGAATTATATAAATAGTTTTAAAGTCGTTTCAAAAGCAATTTCAACTTCTTTTTCAATTCAAATCAAAATTGAATTCTTCTTTATAGATTCGTTTTAAAATTCATTTCTATTCCATTCAAATTTCAATTCAATTTGAATTCGTTTTCAATTCAATTCATTTCGAAATCGTTTTCAATTCACTTTGAATTCGTTTTCAATTCAATTCATTTCGAAATCGTTTTCAATTCACTTTGAATTCGTTTTCAATTCAATTCATTTCGAAATCGTTTTCAATTCACTTTGAATTCGTTTTCAATTCAATTCATTTCGAAATCGTTTTCAATTCACTTTGAATTCGTTTTCAATTCAATTCATTTTGAAATCGTTTTCAATTCACTTTGAATTCGTTTTCAATTCAATTAATTTCGAAATCGATATAAATATCGTTCACGTCAAAATGGCGTCAATCTAATCAACACGGCTTCATAAATTTCTATTTTCAAATATTCTATTTCAAATATTTCTTTTTTCAAATATTTCTATCTCAAAACTGGAATGAGACCCAATCAATTACCATATAATGTTAATTATATGGATTTTCTACAACACATGTATTTATCAACAACGATGAATAATCAACCATCATCCAAAGTGCATTCTACACTATATAAGCATCAAATATAAATATTCAACGCTTATAACAGCCTGTCAATCAATCGATCGACATACAACTAAACAATCGGGATTAGTGTACGTCAAATATCATCCCAATACCCGTGTGGGGTTTCAAGCCATCAAACACATATTTTATTTGTGCAGTTGGGCGATGTGTAAAATTTATCGACCCAATCAATATCAGTCAAATCAGTGTACATAAACAAACCGTTCGGTTTGTAAATGAATATTTTATTTATTCACTTTCACGTTAAAAATTATATTTTTAATGATAAAATATTCTATTTCAACACATGAATTTCTTTCAACACATTTACACAATAAAAATGATATTTTTGTTTTTCTAACATATTTTAGAAAATTTCGGCGGCATAACGGCACGATACTAGAAACGGGACGAGGCCTAGCCTTATCCCCAGTCTAGTGAAGGCCCACGCCATTCACACATCAATCAAATTCATTCAATTCACTAAACAATTCAATTCAAACCAATTAGACTAATCAACTACACAACCAAACAATTTCACAAACAAGCCATCCATGGTCTGTGGATGACGGGTGTCGGGTGCTACTAAGCACCGTCTACATCCTAGTATATATATATAACTAGAAAAAGAAATTGAAAGGTGAGAAGTTCTCACAAATAGCTATCCAAGCTCCACGGCACTTCATTGATATAAATCTTCTTCGTTCTCGCCTTTTTGTCACCTTCGTTGCCCGTAGTCACTATATATATAAAAATCACATTTTTATATTTTGATGTCTTTAAAATAAAAATCACATTTTTATTTATTCATTTTCAATTTAGAAATCATATTTTTATAATCACTTCATATATTTAAAAATCGAATTTTTACTATGCTATTCAATATATAAAAATCATATTTTTCTTTCGAAGTTCAACATATAAAAATCATATTTTTCTTTCGAAGTTCAACATATAAAAATCATATTTTTCTTTCGAAGTTCAACATATAAAAATCATATTTTTCTTTCGAAGTTCAACATATAAAAATCATATTTTTCTTTCGAAGTTCAACATATAAAAATCATATTTTTCTTTCGAAGTTCAACATATAAAAATCATATTTTTCGAAGTTCAATAAATAATAATCAACTCTCATATGTTATAAAAATATAAACTTTCTCTATATAAAAATATAAACTTTCTTTATATAAAAATATAAACTTTCTTTTAAATAAAAATCATTTCATTTCATTTTTTTTTATACTAATTAAAAATCAGTAAAAACTCACCTTTTCCGCCGAATTCGAGTTTGAGGGGCTGCGTTGGAGGATCTGGAACTTGCGGAGGTTGTTTGCGAGGTGTAGGTTGCGGTCCGGGTTCGCGGTGGTGCTTCGAGTGGAGAGGAAGGGGTGCGGATTCTCGAATCGCAGAAGGAGGAGGCGGCGTCAGCGAGAGGGGGGGGGGGCGGACTGGGTGCGGCGGTCGTGGTTCGTTGGCTGTCGGGCGATGGGGTAGCGGGGGTTTTAGAATCTCGAGGTCGAGATGGAGGAGAAGGGGAAGGCGACGAAGCGGGTGGTGTGGCTATGGAGGTGGTGCGGCGTCTCCTGCGGTGGGCGGCGGCGAAGGTAGGGGCCGTCGGGTAGCGCTAGGTTTTTTTTTTTCTTTTCTGTTGTGGTCAACGGGGAAGAGAGAAGGTGTGGGGGTTTGAGTATATAAATATATATTTAATTATTTATTTTAAATTCTAAAAAGCAACTTTTTATTTCAACCTCTAAACGAGACCCACCGCCTGTCGTCCACAGCTAATTACCCCCATTCCGAACACAATGGGATATGTATCGTAGGCTTATTCGACTGTTTCAATCAGTTTCCGTTAAATTTACATTTAAATCACTATATTGAATTTTAAACGTACATTTCAAATTACCGGGGTCCCATATTAACTTTAAAAATTCTGGAAAAATATTTTCTAGCTTCGTATTGACGATACGGTCCTAACAAAACTAATTTCGTCGAATTCTGAGATCATTTGAAAAATGGCCATTTTCCAGTCGATTAAAATCAACTGAAACTGGCCAAACGCGTTTTCCTTTGCCACGCTCACATATTGATTCGGAAAATTATGAAATTTAAAACCTAGCAATAATTTGACACTGCGGATCCAACAAAAGTGGTTTCGTCGAAATCCGAGGTCGTTTGCAAAATGGCTATTTTTAAGGGCCTGAATTCCATAGCGACTATTCAGAATTTTCATCTGGACATATCTATTGATTCCCGCTATGAAATTTGGGTTTTTCGGATTCGATAGAAAGATAATATCAATTAGATCCTATCATTTTTGGTTTCACTAAAATCCGGATTATTTTGCACCCGGTACATTCAATTGAAGTTTGAAATCGAATTATCGAACTACCGCGCCATTTTCAATTCTATTTATAATTATATATAAATATTTATATTCTAACGACGACGCGTATATAATATATACGTTCTATTATATTCAAAATAAATTTCTCGTCGATATTATTTAAAATAATTCATTTTAAATAATTAAAATTCGCTAAAATCGCCAAAATAAAAATTTTAAACTGGCCCAGATTTTGCGGGTTATTACAATCTCCCCCACTTAAAACTTTTCGTCCCCGAAAAGGAACAAAGTCGAAAGTGGTTTGATCAATCAACTCTACGTTCGATCTGGCTTCCATTCTCGAACCTTTCAGTTTCTGAGAATTTTCAAAATTTCAAAAATTTGGCTAACACCCTAAATTTTCGAAAAATTTCGCCATAACCTCCCCTGCACCGGGAGCATCGGGGAATTTCAAATAGCTTCCCCGGTCCTTCAGATCTCAAAAAGAAAAAGAAAAAGCCAAGCGGCTAGCCAATAGGCTCATAAAATCATCATCACCCAAACAAAACAGTAAATTATGTAGTAAACATGTACCTATTTGTCGGGCAAACAAATTTTATTCTCTGCTCTAGCCTCCTTGCTATGACCTGTTCAATGATATATATGTATATACAAGCAAATGCAACCAATTTTCAATATAATTCAATATGTGATTCAATTAGGCATAAATGGTTAAAAATTAGCAAACAATTAAACAAACAACCCAAACATCAATCAATTAGTGGATTAGAGTTTCAAATTCATAATTTTGATATATATACAGAAATCATGTTTTTGATGCCAAATCACAACAATGTATTCTAGCTATATTAGTTTTGGTTCTCACACCAGTCTAATAGAAATATATAGAAAATCAC